>JAJIBD010014850.1:0-38466 GCA_021461705.1 Cryptotis parvus | reverse complement strand
TATCTATTCTAAATTGCTTTAATCATCAGTCATTGAACATGAGTTTTCTCCAGATCTTGGCTACTGTATATCATACTACAATGAACATATATGTTCACTCTTTTCAATTAGTGTTTTTTTTTGGTGTGTGTATTTTATGATAGATATTATAGAGTGGAATTGCTGGCTTGCATGGAGGTTTAAAATATATTTTAGAAACCTTCATACCATTTTCTGAGTCTGGCCATAGGAAAGTTCACAGCAACAGGTATGCAAATACATTTTTCACCACATCCTCACTAGCATGGTTGTTTCTACTTTTTTTTATATATATTTCAGTCTCATTAGTCTGAGGTCACAGCTTATTGTTGTTTGATTTACATTTCCTTGATAATCAATGTAAACAAGCACATTTTAATGTGTCAGTTAGCAACAAAGCCGCTCCCTTAAGAAAGTCTTAAGTTCTCACATAATCTTTTTACTTGTATACTGTTCATGGAAGTGACCCTAAGTAATGCAAAGAAAGTTGGAAAATGTAGACTTCATTCTATAAGACAATTTTCCCATATCAAATTTTAATGTTTTGAGAAAATTAGAGCACAGATATTGGAACACAAGTAACAGCCTCTGCCTCAAATTAGCTCTATCACCTTTTTGGAAAGAACATTGCAGGAAGATAACTCCAGTACAACAACATTCTGACAGCCTCAGTATCACATATCTACAGCTCTTAATGGGGTTAAGGGTCCAATCAGCCATATCCAGATCATGTAGAACAGGTAATTCAGGATAAAATCTGTGGAAGGAGAATGTGGTTAGTTTTTATGTCAACTTAACTAGGCTAAGAGATGCCCAGACAGTTGGTAAAACAATATGTTTGGGTGGGTTTGTGAGGGTGTCTGTGGAAGAGATTAGCATTTGAATCAGTAGACTGAGTAAAAATCACCCTCACCAATGTAGGTGAGTGTCATCTAACCCACAGAGGGACTGAATAGAGCAAAGCATTGCAGGAAGTGCTCATTTACCCTCTCTTGAGCTGAGACATCTTCTCCCTGTAGACGCTGGCATACGTGGTTCTTTGGCCTTTGGACTAGGACCAGGGCTGACCCCATCAGCAACTTACTTTCTAGTGTCCAGATTCTGACAGAATTGTATCATAAACTTTTCTGGTTCTGCATCATGAATACTAAAGAATATAGTATTTTTTCGGCCCTTATAATCACAAGAATAAATTTCTATAATGAAGCTCCTCTTAAATATAAATATATACATGCATTTTATTGATAAGTTCTCTGACTAATGTAAGGAGGTAGCTAATACCAGGCAAAGAAAAAAAAAAGAAATAGGTGCTGCATTGATATAGAGAAGAAGTCTATCATGTTTCTCTGTCTGCAGAATCAGAATGCTCTGTTTTATTCTTTATGAAAGGAGAGAGAAAAGTCACTTACACTGATGAATGAAAAATATCTATTACTGCAATTTCTGCAAAATGTGATCAGAGTCACAATTAATCATCGATGGATGAGTATTTCAAAAGTCTGAATATTAACTGTTGCCCCATTGCAGTTGGCAGTTGTGGTCTCTCTCCCCATCTCCCTCTCCCTCTTCTCTTTCTCACCCTTTCCCTCTTCCTGCCCTTCCCTCACCCAAGCCCTTATGAGACACTCTTGTATAATATCACTCAAATCTTATCTCAAGCCTCAACCATCCATTCATATAAAGTTAGGAAGAGCTTTTTCTTAAGCTTATTTATATTTTTTAGATTTTTTTTAACCCCCATCCCAGGTTTCCCTCTGTTGTGCTGACAGAGAGGAGCACAGGCATGGTGCTGGGACTTGCATATTTAGCCGGGTGCTCACCAGGTGGTGTACATCTGCTTGTGGTGCTCACACACTCAGTTGAAGCTTTCACCAAGTCTGGATTTCTTTAAGTTTGATATTTATGTTTGTGCTTATTGGAGATTGTGTTGTTGAGTTGTGGCCCTCACTCAACACTCTGTCAGGAATTACACTACATGGGACTCCCACATTTTCTAGCTGTGCTCACTGTGAGTCACATCTTGTGGTTGTAGTGCTTTCATGCACCTAGAAACCAGCTGTATCATCATAGGTTAGATGAGTAGAAATTGAACTTGAAATCTTACAGTTTTCAAGCAGGTGTTTCAGCCACTGTGCTGTTCTCCTGGATCCTAGAAAAGCTTTTTATTTTATGGAACCTTTGTAAATAAATCACAATAACTTAATCACATATTATAATTTTTATTCTTTTGAGATAATCAACTACTAATGGTGAATATTAAAGAGCAGCACTTGTATTTGTGATTTTATCATAACCTTGGAAGTATTTGCTAAACATGCTGCTTTTAAAAACTTGCTAACTTTACCTGGTTACCTCTTGGCTGTTGTACCTTAGAATCATATAAGGAATCATAATAAAATTTGATTTGCAGGTCTCATTATTAGTCAATACATTCAGAATACCAAGGAAGTGACTGGATTCCACGGTGGTTTGTTTATATGTAGGTTTCATCACACTGACCTTCATGAGCAACTAAATTAACACCAGTTGAGGTTTTTTGTGGGCTAATTTCTCTTCCCTAAACAAAATTGTTCTGAAACAGGGTCAGTGAGATATTATGAAAACCCGAACATAAAGTGGTCCTTTGCCTTATACTCACACATGTACAAGTCTTAGGTTTTCTCATTTATTTTGGTCTTTTTGAGAGGCAACAGCTCAAAGTACTTTTTCCAGGAGTAACTGTCCACTGATCATTCTCAATAGGGAACCTACCGCCCATTGTCTCCCACCACCATGACAGAGGAGTAGGACTTACTTCATTGATTCCCATAGTTCATTCTTTTTATTGGAGTACCCTTCAGGCTTCTTGTATGTGGATGCCTGCATCCTTTAACTCTGGGAACTTTTCTGCAAGGATTTTTTTAACTGTACCTGTTTCCTTGGGGTTGCCTTCCTGTTCCTCTGGGACTTCAATGGTTCTTATGTTGTTCCCCTTCAATCATCTCAATGTTATTCTGTTCCACTGCTGATCCATTTTTCAGTCTTTTTTTTGTCTGTTGCATTTCCCTGAATGCTTTCTGCAGATCATCCTGTCTCATTGATTCTTCTTCTGCTGCTGTCATTCTGCTATTGAGAGCTCCTATTGTGTTTTTCACTTCATTTACTGAGATTTTTATTGGTGATATTTCTGTTTGTACTGTTCTCATTTCTGTTTTCATTTACTCTCTAATTTATTTACTGCCTTTTCCACTGCTTCTGTTATGTCTTCCTGAATTTTATTGGACATCTGTCCATTTTATCATTGAACTCATTAAACATCCTCATCATTTCTTCCTAAATTCTTTGTCAGAGAGATTATGAACATGTGTATTATTTTTTGAGTCTTCATGATTGTTTTCTTCATCAGCTCTTCAAATCCAGGATCTGTGTTGTTTCCCAATGGTGATGTACTAGTCAGGAGTGGATTCTTCTGAGGCATTGTTTTTTCCTCTCTGTAAGGTAGGATTCTGGAGATGCTCAGCAGATGGTGTCCTCCTCTTTCCTCTTCAACGATGTTACCTTCCTCTTGATATTGAATTTTCTGCTTTACGTGATAATATGTGGCCATGATAGCAGTCATCCATCTGGCTAGTCATGGCCCCAGGGAAGGTACCTGAGGGGAGTCCTGGAGTGAAGGTTCAAAGTGTCCTGTTTAGATCATTGGGGTCCGAGAAGGGCAAGAAGAAAACCCTGATGAAGAAACTGTCAAAGCCATCATTGCTGAGATGTTCCCGGAACTAAAAAATGCTTGGTCCCAGGTCTAGGAGGTCTGTATGTTACCAGCTAAAAGAAACCCCAATAAGAATACTCCAAGACACATCATAATTATAATGATAAAAACTATAGATAGAGATAGAATACTGAAAGCATAAATATCAAAGAGGGAAATCACGTACAAAGGAGCATCCCTAAAATTTACAGCAGACTTCTCAGATGAAACACTCCAAGCCCAAAAACAATGGTGGTATATTGTGAAAAGACTCAATTAACTGAAGGCCTCACAAAGAATTCTTTACCTGGCTATATTCATATTAAGATATGAAGGAAAGATACACAACTTCATGGATAAGCAACAACTCAGGAACTTCATAGACTCAAAACCAAATTAAAAAGAAGGGCCAAAGGATCTACTGTAAAAAATAAGATAAAACCTAAAAGCACAATAAGTTTAAACAGAAAGATGGCACACAATCCTATGACAATAATATCTCTCAATGTCAACAGTCTAAATGCACCAATTAAGATACATAGAGTGCCAAAATGGATTAAAAAATTGAATCTAACTTTCTGCTGCCTGCAAGAAACACGTCTGAAAAAATCAGAGCAAACACAGACTCAAAGTCAAAAGCTGAAAGACAATTCTCTACTCAAATAACTCCTCCAAAAAGGCCCGTCTGGCTAACTAGTATCCGAAAATGTAGACTTCAGGCTGAAAAAGGTTATAAGGGACAATGAAGGTCATTTCTTAATAATTAAGAGGGTATGTATATCAGGAAGAAATTACACTACTAAACATATATGTACCAAACGAGGGGCCAGCAAAATACTTACAAAAAACTGCTAATAGACCTCAAAGAAGACACTAACAGTAGCACAATAATAGTTGGAGACTTCAACACTGCTTTAACAACTATTGATAGATCGACAAGACTGAAACTCACCAAGGAAACACTGACCCTGAAGGAAGAAATGGAAGAAAGAGAGATGGTTGATATATACAGGGCTTTCCGTCCCAAGAGCAGAATACATATTTTTCTCCAGTGCACATGGAAGATTCTCCAAGATAGACCTTATGCTGAGCCACAAAGCATATCTCAATAAAATAAAAAGATAGAAATTGTGTCAACTATTTTCAACCATGATGCACTGAAAATGGAAGTTAACCATACACAGAAAAAGGGAGTCAAACCAAACACTTGGAGACTGAACAGCTCACTGCTGAACAACCAATGGGTCATAGAAGAAATAAAACAGGAAATCCAAAGATTCTTGGAAACAAATGAAAATGAAGACACCAAATATCAGAACTTGTGGGACACAGTGAAAGCAGTGTTGAGGAAAGTTCATAGCTCTGCATGCATTCATCATGAAAAAAGAAAGGGCCCACATAAATAACCTGACTTCACAGCTCAAAATATTAGAAAAAAGACCAACAAAAGGAGCCCAACCCAGGTTAAAGAAAGAAATAATAAAACTTACAGAGGAAATCAATGAGCTGGAACCCAAAAATTATCCAAAAATTTTAATGAAACCAAGAGCTGGTTCTTTGAAAAAATAAACAAGATCGACAAACCACTGGCAAGATTTATAAGGACAGCAAAAGAGAGAACTCAAATAAAATCAGAAATGAAAAGGGGGAAATCACAACAGAAACCACAGAAATCCAAAAGACCATCAGAGATTACTTTTGAGAGTCTGTATGCCATGAAACATGAGAACCTAGAAGAAATGTATAAATTCCCAAATTACTGTAACCCCCCCACAGCTGGAAACAAGAAGACCTGCAATACCTGAATAAGCCTATCACCATCGGGGAAATTGAAACCGTAATTAAAAGTATACCAAACAAAAAAGACCAGATCCAGATGGATTCACTAGTGAATTTGTCCAAACCTTTAAGGAGGACCTACTGCCAGTCCTTTTTAAGCTCTTTCAGGAAATAGAGGAAACAGAAACACATCCAACCAGCTTCTATGAGGCACATATCACCCTGATACCCAAAGCAGGGAGAGACAACACAAAGAAAGAAAACTACAGACCAATCTCCCTGATGTACACAGATGCTAAGATCTTCAACAAAATACCAGCAAACAGAATCTAGAGACTCATCAAAAGATTATACATCATGATCAAGTAGGATTCATTCCAGGAATGCAAGGATGGTTCAACATTTGCAAGTCAATCAATATAGTACATCATATCAATAAGAGAAAAAAAAAAAAAACCATATGATCTTATCAATAGATGGCAAATAAAGCATTTGACAAGATCCAACACCCGCTCATGATTAAAACCCTCCAGAAAATGGGAATTGAAGGGATCCTTCCTCAATGTAGTCTAAGGCATCTACCAAAAGCCCACAGAGAGCATCATTCTCAATGGGGAAAAATTGAAAGCCTTCACCCTTAAGATCAGGGAGAAGACAAGGTTGCCCACTCTCACCTCTTTTCAATATAGTACTGGAAATAGTTGCCATAGCAATCATAGAAAAAAGGATATTAAGGGCATACAGATAGGCAAGGAATTCAAGCTATCATTATTCTCAGATGACATAATATTATACTTAGAGAACCCTAAACTCTGGGCCCAAAAACTCCTAGAAACAATAAATATTTATAGTAGAGTGGCAGGGTACAAAATCAATACCCAAAAAATTGGTGGTTTTCCTATATACAAATAACGAAGAGAAGAAAAGGATATTAAAAAAATTATTCCATTCACAATTGTGCCACAGAAAATCAAATATCTAGGAATCAGCTTAACCAAGTGTGCAAAGGACCTGTACAAAGAAAATTACATGACACTGCTTCAAGAAATAAAAGAGGAGCACGAGGAAATTGAAACACATTCTCTGCTCATGGATTGGGAGAATCAACATTGTCAAAATGGTAATACTCCCTAGAGCTTTATACAGATTCAATGTGGTCCCTATAAGGATACTCCAAGACATTCTTCAAAAGAAATTGACCAAACACTCTTGAAATTCATATGGAATAATAAACCCCCACAGATAGTTAAAGCAATCCTTGGGAAAAAAGAAAATGGGAGGCATCACCTTTCCCAACTTCAGACTTACTACAAAGCAGTAGTAATTAAAACAGCATGGTATTGGAATAAAGACAGACCTGTGGACCTATGGAATAGAGTTGAGTATCCTGACACCCATCCTCAAACACATGATCATTTAATCTTTGATAAAGGAGCAAAGAGTATGAAATGGAGCAAGGAAAGCCTCTTCAACAGATGGTGCTGGGAATACTGGGCAACTACATGTAAAAAAATGGATTTGGACTTCTGTCTCACACCATGCACAAAAAATCAGATGAAAATGGATTAAAGAACTCAATAGCAGACCTGAGTCCATAAAGTACGTCAAAAGAAAATATAGGAAAAACCCTCCACAACATTGAAGCTACAGGCATCTTCAAAGATGACACACCACTAACAAAGCAACTAGAAGCAAAGATAAACATATGGGACTACATGAAACTAAATGTAGTCCCATAGAATGGGAAAGAATATTCACCCAATACCCATCTGATAAGGGGTTAATATACAGGATAAATCAGGCATTAGTAGAACTGTACAAGAAAAAAAACAGCCAACCCCAACAAAAAATGAGGAAAAGAAATTAACAGAAACTTTGACAGATATGAAATTCGAATGATAAAAAGGCATATGAAAAAATGTTTTATCATTACTAATCATTATAGAGCTGCAAATCCATACAACAGTGAGATATCATCTCTCACCACAGAGACTGGCACATATCCAAAGAGTCAGGACAACAAACTCTGGCGTGGATGTGGGGGAAAATGGATTGCCATCCATTGTTGATGGGAATGTCGACTGCTACAGCTTTTTTTGGAAAACAATGTGAACATTCCTCCAAAGACTAGAAATTGAACTCCTGTTTGACCCAGCCATACTCCTCCTGGGAATATACCCTGGGAAGCCAAAACACACAACAAAAATATCATCTTTACATTTATTTTCATAGCAGCATTATTCACAATAGCCAGAATCTGGAAACAACCAGTGTTTTGAGAACTGATTACTAGACAAAAGAAACTTTGGTACATCTACACAATGGAATACTATGCAGATGTTAGCTAAAATGAAGTTATGAAAGTTTCCTATAAATGTATGTAAATGGAGAGGATAATGTTGTGTGAAATTAGCCAGAAGGAAAAATATAGATATAGAATAACTGCATTTATTTGCATGATAAAAGATATAAATATATGTTAATATATTTATATAGTATGAAACCAATATCCAAGGTCAGGTATATATATATTCATTTCATAGTATGAAACCAATATCCAAGGTCAGGAAAAACATGGCTCAGGAGGTCTTGTCAAAGGTGGAATCTACCACAAACGTGTGGGAATCAGAGTTTAGGTCAGCCTAGAAGGGAACAGTGTGCTAATAATATCAAAAGTGATAATACCAGCCTAGAACTGAGCATAGAATACATACAAAAGATACAAATGACAAACTGTGTGTATTGTAATCCACAGTGTGTAAGAGAAGGAAGAGAAAAAGAGAGAGAGAGGAAAAGAAAGAGGGAAAAGATATAAAGAACCTGTCATAGAGGCAGGCTGGGGAGGGGGAAGGGAATTGGGGACATGGTGGTGGGAAATGGGCACAGGTGGATGGATGGATGCTAGAACACTGTAAGACTGAAACCCAAACATGAACTTCTTTGTAATGGTATATCTCACAGTGGTATAATAAAATATAAAAAATTAAAAAATCCAGACATAATTGGTAATTATGGTTTATAATCAGTAATTTACATTTAATGAAAAATTTACTGAGAAAAAATGTGTCCCGTTAATTTCCTCTTCTGCTCAGAATCATGGGCATTGGATTTTGGTTTCTTTCCCTACCACGAGGCTGCAATAGCTCTGAGGCTCTCTCTCACACAGTTCATTCTTTCTGATAGTCTCAGGATCATTTCGATCTTGTTCATACTAAAATTCATCATGTCATAAACTATTTATTAATTGTAAGAAATAACCTGAGATTAGCCAAATCCTTCCTTGTGCACAATCTAAAGCTCCCATTTGCATGATATTGTGTAAAGGACCATCAGAACCCAAAAGTTGGCCTTATGGCCCTCGAGGTGTTGCACCTGTGGCTACAGTGCCCAGCTGCATTGGCAGGTAGCAGACAGGAGACAGGCTTGTCTAGACCCAGTGCTCTGCCCTGTAGACCCTCAATTGATGGTCTGAAATTGAAAAGGACAGGGCCCACTTAGGTGAACCCAGAGCCACAGTAAAGCTTGGCAAGCTATCCGTGGTTACTTGATATGCCAAAAACAGTAACAATAATGGATCTCATTCCTACCGAATGGAGACGTTACTGGTGCCCACTCGAGCAAATCGATGAACAATGAGGAAACAAGTGACAAGTGATACCAAGCAAGTATAATTTGCCTATCATAAATCCTTGAGTCACCTGGAAAAAACCTAGTTTCTTTCACAAATGATTTCCCAAAATGTAGTATCTGAACATCAGGCCAAAATTAATTTATTATATTGTCCTATCAACTTCCTTTGGGGTATAAACCTGATCCTAAAACATTTGTTTCCCTACACCTTCTCACTTATTGCTTAGAAAGCACCATGTTGAATGGTGGGATTATGCGTTTAGTGGCAGCTTTCCACTGAGGGCTGGCCAGGACATGGGGGTTGACAGTGACCTTCTTCAGCAACTTTCTCCTGCCTCTACAAAGCAGCTGTTTAGTTTTTTTGTTGAAAAACAAAGGAAAGAAAGCAGAGGGGATGTGATAAGAAAATATGGTATGAATACAAAAGTGTCTTGATGTAGCTGGTGAAAGAGGAAAGATAATATTGATTTACCCATTATCACCATGGCCTGAGTACTCTCAGACTAAAGGTTGACTGTCATTTCAACCATGAATCAGATCCTGGGTATTCTCAGATATTCCCCGATATCTGAGTTTCTGGGATCTAAAAATCATATTTACAACTGTCCATGTGGTGTCTTTTACCATGACACCTTGAGCTGATTAGTCGGGTCTGCAGGTCTTGCTGAATTTTCTTGTCCCTGGTCTTGGCTGGTCTGTTCTGGGGCTCCTCAGGAGTCAGGCCTTTCATGGGGTCAGTATGATTTTGTGGAAAGAACCTAAGTTTTGGAACAAGATAGATTTGCAGTTTCTTCACTGTGAATGGGAAAAAGGAAAATTTCTAGATTCATGTTAAAAAAATAAAATAGTACTCACCAAATAATATCTGTAGGTCCTATCAAAGACCTAGGGTTAAAAGAGAAGCTTCTCCTGGAGAAATCATAAATATGGATTGAGAGAAGAGACAGCAAAGACCTAGACAAGGCAACTATAAGAATATGTATACATGTACATATATGTATGTCTAACTGTAAAAAATATGACTTCTACATAGGACTATGATTCAGGTTAGTACAGAGAAATGATTCAAGAGAAAGCTAAGAAAGGTGGATTGCCATAGCTTTAGAGAAGGAAGGACATAACTTTACTCTTACTTTGCATGGATCTTCATGCAGAGTGAAAATTGACTGATTTCAATAACAATGACTCTGAATAAAGTAACACAGGAGGTCTGCAGTTCAGAAATTGGGCAATCTATCTAATCATACCTCTTGGTTAACTGTGATACTATGATATGTAATTTGTTTGCAGACTTCTTTTTTTCCTTTTGTAAGGAGAATAGAAATTACATGCTTTCATTTTTTCCTGTGTAGGTTAAGGTTCAAATGAAATAGTACTTATATAATCATTCACCCATTGATTAACTTAACAAATACCTGTTATCAGTTATGCACCAAACATTGTTCTAGATGCTGGGGAAATAGGATTGAATAATGTAAACTAAAGTTCCTGCTTCTATGAAGCTTACATTTTAGCAGTAGGAGAAAGTAAGGAAGTAAACAGATAAATGTACAATAGATTGGATTTAGATAAAAAAAATAGATAACCCAGAAGATAGTATTACTGAAAAAGCTATGAACTTTAAGGTACTATACCAATTTAAGATTTTATCCTAATTTTAAGCCGTGATTGATTAATAGGATTAATCTCAAGGTCTTTGGAGCTGGAGTGTATATTTGATTCTTTCAAACAAGGGGAAGTCCCATTATTGCTGTTTACAAGATTAGTTTTTTTTTAAAAGGCCCCATTTTTTCTACCTTTCCTTAAGTCCTTATACTGGTATGAGGTTGCTGGGAAGGGAATCATCCGCTCTAGAGAAGCAGTTCATCAGCATCAATTAATACCCATGATCTGAGTGTTTCTGAATTCTAATTCCAATACTCCTCTTTCTATGTCTATGGAAAATGTTTTTCTTTCTCTCTTTCTTTCTCCTTCTTCTTCCTTCCCTTCTTTACTTCCTTCCATTCCCTTTTCTCTTCTCTCTCTACCTTTCTCTTTCCCTTCCTTCCTTCCTTCCTTCCTTCCTTCCTTCCTTCCTTCCTTCCTTTCTTTCTTTCTTTCTTTCCTTTCTTTCTTTCTCTTTCTTCTTCTTCCTTCCTCTTCTTGCCTTCCTTCCATTCCCTTTTTCTCTTCTCTCTCTACCTTTCTTTCTCTTCCTTCCTTCCTTCCTTCCTTCCTTCCTTCCTTCCTTCCTTCCTTTCTTTCTTTCTTTCTCTATCTTTTATCTTTCTTTTATTTCCCTTTATTCCTATTCTAGATTTAAAAAAACCTCTCTGTGTGTGTGTGTGTGTATTACTCAGTGCTTTGTTTTGTTCTTAGGTCTGATGAAATTGGAATCGTGTTATCTTTATAAGTGCCATGTATTAAATATTAATCTTCAATAGTGGTTATACTCGGCTCATTTTATGTAATTTCTTGATTAATGTTAAAAGCACACTTCTCAAACATTTATGAATGTGCTTCTAAATGGAAGGCATGTCTTTGAATAGAGAGAGTAGCAAATCGCTCTATTCTTCCAGTGGGATGGATACAAGTGAATTACAAAGTGAGGCTGAGAAGACCTTTGCAGATTTTATTCTAACACAGAAACAGAACTTCACCTCAGCCCCTGCAGCTGGGAGGATTGTCTCAACAGAACATGCATGCCCTTGGGCAGGAAGGTGGCAGTTCTGCAAAATCAAGGTAATAAATTCAAATTGATTTAGATACTCATTCTATTAAGCTGGACTACTTTAGTCCCTCTGCTAACATGTAGTCCGTGCGTTGATCACCCCTTATTCTACGGTGTCTTTTGGCTCAGTGACAGAACAAATGTAGTGCCCCAGCATAGTGGAGGCTCTGGGCCACCCAGTGCTTTGAAAAATAAACAATTAATTGCTTTAAATACTCTCCAGATGGCTCCAAAGATATAAGGTAGCTAACCTGCAGAAATAGTCTTCGAACTGTTTAACAGTGCCAAGACATTACCCTTTTCTCAAAGTTCAAGGAAGGGATCATGGATGTGATGCAATGATCTTCCTATAGAGAAGTCTTCCTTCTTCTGCTCTCTGAATTCAATGAACATATAAAAATATTTAATAAGAATGTTTCATAAAAGGATCGGTCCTGAAAGTAAGAAAGAGGAAGGATATGACCCATGCATTATCTTTTACAACACCTGTTTTGCACCATAACTAATATCAATTTTAAAGCTCAACATATATGGGGAACTTTTGTTTAGTCCTCTGAATCTATGTGAAAGATGCTTGCATTTTTATTTTTAAGATTCCCAAGAAACTAGAACTTTAAAAAAACACTGAAATTAAAAAGTGCTGAAATCCAATTTAAGCACCTCAGCATGAGAGTGAGTATTTTTTAAAACAACAGTTCATTATCACTCCCTGTCTTCACTCTATTCTACTTTTCCTTCCCCTCATTTCACAAAAAGTAAGCTAAGAGTTTTATTGCTTTGCATTGCATTAGAGGAAAAATGTTATGTGACACAAATGAGAAAATATAGTAAATTATTTAGGTATTTAAATGTTTGTTAAAAAATTACATATTTCTTCCTCAAGTCCTAGCTGTTGTTGTTTTAATGACCTTTTTTTAATGTATGTATAGGCAATATTGTCCAAAATAAAACTTAATTGGAAATTACAGTCACAAAACAGAGTAATATAATCCATACCTTTTCTTCTTTCTTTTGTTTCCTTACCTTTCCTGCCTAGAGTCACAACAGGCTGTGCATTCATGCACCTGAGAGAAAAGACAAACACCTTTTTGGAACAAAGCCAGGGTGTACAATTTGTCAGCCTTGGTGAAAGAATTCTCTGAGGCTCTCTCTCTTTCCCTTCGTTTCCCGGACCATCTTGACCAGAGAGCTTCTCTCTACCCAAACTTCAATCTCATAATTTGAAAAGAAAAAAGAAAACATTGTTCCAGCTCAATCTGGCTTGAAATAGGCCTTTGAGTGTATTTACAAAGAGTCATTTCCATGACAATACCAAAGCCCTCAATTTCTATTCTGTTTTATAAAGAGGAAAATCTCTCATTCAAGTGACCCTTCAGACCTGTATTTTTCCAAGGTGTGAGATCTATGTGAAATGAACCCTTAAAGAAAGTGGTTGGGAAAAACCAATAAGCACACCCTGGGATTTCTCCCTGGGGTGCTGAGGGGTTCCATGTATCCTTAACTCTGTTTGCATTAGACCTGTGTTGAGTATAAGAATTGTAAAGAGCTCTTTAAATAAGGACATTGAAACTTTTTCCATTTCTCTGCCAGATTCGATTCAAAGTCCTGACGAATCTAACAAAATAAAATTATATGTGCGTGGGTAGTGGCATGTTTCTAAGAGATTTAAAAGATAAAATAACAGGAATTAGTAAGATTAATATATAAAATGCAGTCATATCTTCTCTTTCTGCAAGATGGAAGACAGCCCACCAAGGGATTTTCAGTATTTCCTAGAAACAGCTCTGTTTTCCCCCAGTGTTTTTTTCTCTTTCATTATTAATTTTTCACATGCGGTTTAATAAAGAAAACTTAAATTAAATATAAATATGGAGAAGTAAAAAGTTTTCACTTCAAAAACTATTTTGGATTGCAGTTGGAATTTTGGTGTTTTAAAAATCATTATGATCTCACCAATTTTGTAGAGGGATTTGGCTTCTAAGCAGAGTAGCAAATCTGATACATGAGAGCAAGAAAATCTTGATCCATGCTGCACCCTTGTAAAATTTCTTATATGTCTTCAAAGGTTTTGGAAGAAACAAGAGGAAGCAAGGGAACATTATTTTCCCCCACCAATTTGGGAAGCAAAATGTACTGTTAAACTAGAATTTCATAATAATTGTGTAATCATTTTTGTTTTCTCACCAAAGCCCTCACACTGCTAGTGAAGTGAGCATTGCTGAAAACTAATATGAAAATTGAATTCTAATTACTCAAAATCTATTTCCTGCCATCACCCCTTTTCTCTGATTCCCAAAAAGCCATTGCTAAAATTTCTGATCAGAAACACAGCTGCACAAAGTGAGCTGATTAGAGTCATTACATAACCATATCTAGATTAATATTAATTCTAACAAATATGCTAAAAAGATAAACATTTGTATTGTTTAATAGTTTAAAAATACCATTTTGGGGAGTTGTGTGGTCTTATTTTCCAAAAACGAGGGGGACATAGAAAGATTTTACAAAGATGAGTGATGGTCTGGACTTGAAGTCACAGACAAATTTTGGGACTGGCTCCATTTATATGGTTGAGGAAGATTTGAAGAGTTGAATTTTTTGTTTGTACCTTAGTTATTCTCTCCATAATAGTGAGTAAGGCCACAGAGAGTGTACAACAGGTAGGGTGCTTGCCTTGCAGGCTGAGGACAGGGTTCAATCCTTAATACCCCACATGGTCTCATGAGCACTGCCAGGAGTGATCCCTCAGCGTAGGATCAGGACTAAGCCTGCAGCAAATCGGTGTGGACTTCAAGCAAAACAAGACAGAAATCAAAATAATTTTTTAAAAACATGGAGGAAAAGGCATGTAGTTAATGAGAACAAGTGCCCAACATCTCAGTTAAGTTGACCTTCCCATTGCAACCTGTTAGGAATGAGAGGCCACACTGCACACGAGCACAGTATGAACATGAAAGCCTGTGTGTGTTTCCTCAGGTGAGCTAGAAGCTAGGCACAGAATACTGAGAAGAACTTCCCCTGGGCATCTGGTTTGAGCAGTTATTTGGACCCATGCTTGGAACTGCAAAGCCAGTATGTGGGGAAGAGGTTTATTGTCGTGTCACCTTAGCACATCACAAAGCTTAGCTCTGAGGATAGGATTTTCTCCTCTTCTTCCTTCAACTTAGAATACTTTAGGCATAGCAGGCACTTGTTAGAATTGATACCAATGAAATTATTTCTTTTGTCTTTACATACAAGGTGTCTACTATAAATATTTCTTTCCAAAATCTTTGTAATTTGCCATGTGTCAAGCCCACTTTGTGGGAGACATGGCTAGTGGAGGACAAGTCTGGAGCTAGAAATTACAGCCCTGGCTTTGCTAGACCTCTTTGGAGAAATCATTTGACCTTTCTGACTCTCAGTTCTCATCTGAAAATTGGAAGTAATAATGCATAATTTTCAGTTGTGTTGAGAGACACACATAATAAAAAATGTGTCTGTGTAGTACTTGGAATACAAATGATTTCTTCTATTATTACTGCTGTGCTTAAAAGAGGCAAAGTCTGTATAATTTTGTTGAAAACTGTCTTTGAAGGACTTTTTTAAAAAAACTGAGCTGGCTAAATAGAGTAACCAGATAGATTAAATTATTCAATTTTTATTTCGTATAGATAAAATCAGTGATATTTTTGTCTTCTACTTAGCTTAATTTTTATCAAAATGCTTTGGCAGTGGGTATTTTGGACACACAAAAGAAACATAATCTATATTGCTTGTCTGCATCTTAATTTTAGCTCAGAAATTTGTTGCACTATCTGGGGTTTTTACCTACTTTTCCAGGGTTAAATATAGGGTGAAGTGGGGGTGGGGGCTTGTACAGTAACAGAACACAGGGCTGGATTTGGGTAAATTAGTCATTGGTACATACCAGTCGCTGCTGGGAATTCTTGGACAAAGATCAGGAAAAAATTCATTCTCCTTGCCAGGTTTTCAGTTAGCTGGCTATTTCAATGAAGCAATGAGTGGAAGATTTAGGTTTTTAAGAAACAGACATTAATCAGAAGAGTTTTATAGCAATTCTCCATTGAAAATAAAATTAAATAAAAATCAAATTTTATCCACACCAGTTTCTCAATGCTTTTCTGTTGATGTTTTATCTCTGGTTTATACAGACATCTACCTAAAGCCTTGTCTTTGGGAAACTGACAAAAAAAAGAAGTTCAATAGCATTTAAGTTCAAAGTACACAACCTACTCACTGCTTCTTTTTGAGTGAACCCCGTTCATTTTCCCATATATGATAACTGACAGATAGCATTTAATGAGAATGTGCCCTCTCTCATTTGATGCAAACACCCTTTATTTAGTAATGAAAATAGTGCAAAGTTGTATGTGTTGGTAGCTAACATCCAAAATGGTAGGTATGTAATGAGCACCATTTCCTGGCTTTCTTGGTCTTGTGTAATCTCTAAAGTAATTTGGCTTGACACTGTAATATATAAATATTGAACGAAAAGGCAGCCATGACCAGGAACCACCGCTGCCTCCATGGAAGTTCATCTACCACTTTTTCCCAGAGACATAATAAATCTTGAAAAGATCAGTTAGCTACAAAAAAGTTCTCACATACCCATTCCCAGATAAGACCTCCAGGATGATCTCAGAAGGTGAGTGGGCCAGTTCCCACCTTAACAAAATCCTAGCAGCTACTCCCACACCCCAAAGCCACCACCATGCCTCCAGCCAGATTGCTCAGTTAAATAGTCTGTATTTCCTGGAGCATCTCTAAGTTCTATAACACCACCATCCCGTAGTAACACCAGATTAGATGAGAATGTAACCCAGAAGCCAAGGAATCTCCACTAACAAAAACGTTACCACAGAAGAAGGCTAACTTGAAACAACAGCTCAGTAAACTCTCAGTCAAGGACTTAATGTCCTCATGGTGAGATATACTATTTTCACAAATTTTCTTCCACAGAAATATTTCTCGATCATTCTGCTGGCTATTTAGTTGCAGCAAGCAATGCAAAATAAATTTCTGTGGCTGTGCTTTGGGTTCAGGCTTGAGGGGTGGTTGGGATAATGGAGACAGTGGTGGAGGGAAGGCGACAGTGATGGTGGGATGGAATATTGAATGCTTGTAATGAATCATCACAAACAGATTTGTAAACCATGGTGCTTAAATAAAGTATGTGTATGCATGTGTGTGTGTGTGTGTGTGTGTGTGGGTGTGTGTGTGTGTGTGTGGTGTGTGTGTGGGTGGGTGGGGGGAATGGAAGGCTATGCTCAATTTCTGAAGCTTGCAAGTAAGGAGATGTGCCTTGACTTTCCTTGAATTTCTATTCTGAGGGAAGATAGCTACCATGTTGTATGGCTTCTCAAGCAGCTTTTTTAAAGGGGAGAAACTGAGCCTGCTCTTAATAGCTGAGGGGAGTTTGCTAGTCATGTGAGCAAGTCATATTGGAATTATTTCTTCCAGACTCAGTTAAGACAACAGACAAATAGAGTCAGGCTAAATTTTGACTAGTAAGAGAGCCTAAGCTAAAATAATGGAGCTAATCTATTCCCAAATTATTGATCCACATAAACTCTAGTAGAAAAATATCTATTAGCTTATTAAACTATATATGAGCTTGTTAAACTTAGGGTTATGTGGCAAAAGGTAACTAATGCACAATTATTTATAATTACTTATAATTCTTTATAATTCTTATTAGATGCAAAACTTTTCTATATAACCCCTAGCTTTTTACCCCACATTTTGTAAATCAAGATAGAAACAAAACCTTAGAGTATCTTAAGAAATGGAATGGCTCAATATTTGTGATCCCAGCACACTCCTAAAGGCAGTTGCCAACTCCATTTTTCCCTAGAAAAGAAGATTTATCATGTGTCAAATGACAAGGAATTTTAGTTGATTATAAGTTAGGCCATGTTACTGAACATATGGCTCTCTTGGCCCTTTTTTCTTTCTCTTGTTTTTGTGAAAAGTCCTGGTAGAGATGAGTAGGCGGGACTCAGGAAAATGTTTAGTCTTTATTTGCCAAGCTTTGGGGTGAGAGAAGCTATGGAGATTCTGGATTTTCTTTTATTGGCTACACCATGGTTAGGCATTCTCTCCCTAGTCATGAACCCACATAATCCTCCTTGTAGAACCTTTAAAAATCTGAGTTATCATCACAAACTCAGAGTTCTATTTCAAGTTTTTATGTGTATGTAGTAATGGGTCATGATCGGAGGTGATAAAATATACATTTTCTCTGAATCCCAGATATTTTCTGTTTAAGTTCTTAGGCATTGGAAAACCAAAGGCAGAAAATGTCTCAGGCTTTTCTGATTCTTGCCTTGCTTCTTCCCTTCTCCTAAGCATCTATGTTTGAATCAAAGGGAGGAGGGAACACAGAAAAAAGTAAAATAAATGTTACTAACTCAAAAATATAATCCCATTATGACAGTTCAGCTGCTTTCCAAATTTACCAAGAGTTACCCTAAAATTTATGTGAAAAAATTTATATCATGATAGCAGGTTTTGATAGTAAAATTTAAGGGAAAACTTAAACTTCCTTGGGTTCTAGATGTTTTAGAAAATCCAAACATCCCATTCCAAATAAAATTGCTATAGTAAAATTATAAAACACTATAATACCTTGAATAGCTTGATAGCTGGTTCTTTAAGCATTTAACATATTTTAGTAGCCTAGTTCTTTACTCTTTGTTCAATGGGCTGGCTGGTGTCTTATGCCTAAGAGCAATCCAGAGATGTAGGAAAAATGCAAGTTCTCCACCACCAACAAGTCTTATTCAGAGGAATTGTCTGTGTGTCACTTGTCATTTGAGAGTGTGCCCCTTTGACTTTTGGAGACAGTCTCATCCCGCTAAGTACTTCTTCACCTATTGATCACCAGGTTACTGTTTGCACGTGATTTTTATGTTGTTGGTAATTAATAATAAAGACAGAATTAAAGTTTTGGGGTTCTTTTATGGTCTTTTCATTTTCTTATCATGACCTTTGGATTCTCTTGCAGCTTCTCCTTTAATGAAGGGGTTCACCCTCTCTGGGAGTGCCTCAGTTTCTGCCTCTGGCTGGTGGTACATTTTCTCCATCTCCAAAGAACTCAGCTTTGCATCTCAAAGGGGTGCCTTTGGGCTACTTCAGAGCTAGACAGTTTCTTCTTAGATTTACTATTTCCTGAAAAACTCAGGAAATAAAAAAAAATATCAAGAAATATCAGTCCCTACCTCCTCCACAAACCTCCCTCCATCACACACACCTGCCTGCAGCACAAACACAGACAACCTCTCCTGATATTTCCCTTTTGCCTTTGTCTACTGCCCCGTCCAGTGGGAACATCCCCAAGGAGTAGAGCATGAAGCGTGTGCCCCAGGAGATGAGCAACAAGCCATCCTGAGAAAAAGTCACTGTAATAAGAGAGAATCTGGGTTTCTTCATACTTAAACACTTAGATTCTAAGGGCCCTTTCCCCCAAAGACTATGGTTCCTGGATTCCCTTTCATGAGGTCCATCAGGAATTCCAACCGATAATTTTTTCCCCCCTCTTCTTCTAAAGTTTCTCAGAAGGAATTAATTTGGCAACACCAAATAATTATTAGTATATATATTTTAGGCTTAGGCCTCATTCTCATGTACTAATGCATAATTTAAGTAAATGTCAGATTACTTTTCTCATAAATTTTATTGTATTAAAATTGTAATTTGCTGAATCAACTCATGGTTACTCATAATTCAAATACATTGTTTTTAAAATGTTCAACTAGTTACAATCTTTGAAATATTGTGAGATTCTTGCTCTCTATCTGTGTGTTTTCTCATTCAGCTTATTCTTTCTTTTTAATATTTTTTCATTCCTGTAACTCCTTCCTGAACTCACTCACTGATTTGGAAAGACAAGGAAGAAAGTGTGGAGAAGAAAACTGGCCTCTTGTCCCCATCTGAAAATTTAGCAGTATGTTTTTCCCCCAACATAAATCATCTCAGAGAATATTTTAATAGCATTTTCTTGGAATTTTGTGAGCCCTATTGCACTGAGCAATAGTGACTGATTTTACTTGACTGGCACACACAGCAGAACCAGTTCTCACTGAAATTCCCAGGAAGTTGAAAAAAGTTTTGATTTGTTTTCCTCTATTTGCAGAGAGGGAACATATGTTGCCATGTACCAAAGAAAATAGCTCGCCTCTGTAAAAGTTTCTTTACAGTGTCTAATGGAATAATCTGTGAGTGTTTTCTTTGCCATTTAGGTTCTGAAAATATTTTACATTATAATATTGTTGCTAGTAACTAAACTTAAACAATATGTTCTACACATTTTCTTGTTTAAAAAATATCAAGTCATCAGCCAAGTTTGACAGCTTTTCACTGAACATTTCTAACCACCAAGCTTTGGAAGGATCGCTCTCTTCTCCTTGGTAGAGGAAGGTAAACAGAGCTGTGTAGTGGCAAGCATAGATGACTCCTCTCCTGGAATTATTTGTTTTCTGCATCAAAAAGTTTCATTTGGTTCACCTTGCTTCACTCTGTTAGACATAGGACAAGGCATAAAGTAGTTATCTGCTGATGACACCTCTGCCGATGACACCTCTGCCGAGGCTGCTGGGTACCCAAGTATCTCCTGGGGACCACATCATCAGAAGTAAGGGAACATAATCCCTTGTTATATTTCTATTTGTGGAGCATTAACTACAAAGTGAAAAGATACTCTCCTAGGTTTGTTACTATGGTAAATAGTGAAGCAAGTAGACCATAGGGAGAAATTTCTAATGGACTTGAATGCATAATGGATATAACAAGTTTTTCTCAGAAAGAAAGAATTGTCATCTTGAATAGCACATTTAACATAATGGTGCTTTTTAAATCTCTCTTTTGAGCTGTATACCCCCTACAGAGAAGTAGTAAAAATGAACTATAGCCTTTGTGCATCAGCAGGATAAGCTGATTTTGGAAGGAGGGACACTCCGCTTTGGTCCATGTAGCTCTATTTAGGGAATGATGGCAGAGGAGCCCAAGAAAAATATTTGAACCAATGGTTTGCTGAGGACTTTATGCCCTTGGAGTGACCTGGTTTTTTCTTTGAAGATTTTTGATAATGACATTGACAATTATATAGAAAATAGCTCCTCATTAATTTGAGATAAGACACTCAACTAATGCAATGAGACAGGAACACACTCTAAAAGCCTGGTAGAAAAACTGAAAAGTAGCCAGGGTTAGTTTCTTAGTGGTCCAAGATGTCTAGACCTTGATTATGTATAGCCCAATACTGACAGTCACCACGGAATATTTCCAATCATCAAACTAAGATTCATTCAGCTAAAGACTATTTCCTCCAGACAACATGAGGGAGGCTTTTATCTGTAGATGTACTCACTAAACAGAATGAAAATTTTATATGTGTGGAAATATTATTAAAATTCAAACAACAGGAAAAGTTCTAGACTCATTATATAAAGCAGATGCTTGTTCTGAAGTACTAGAAGTAGGAAAAGTCCACAAAACAAGTTGTGTGATAATTTATACAAGTGTGTATGAGCAAGGCATATTGTTGTTGAACTTGATCACTTGATATCCTGTTATTCATCAATTTGCTCAAGTGGATGCCAATAATATTTCCATTTGACCCTATCACGTGCCAGTGTAGCCCAATGGCATCTACTTGCTCCAGGAATACAAAGAACCTCAAACCATTTGTTCAGAGTCTTGACAAAGAAATCTGACCATCTTGTAGGTGGGCGGCCACATGATCTTTTGACGTCCTGTGGATCCAGTCGGTAACTGCTCTAGTCCAGCGGTCGCCTCCAAATTGCATTACATGTCTATCCCATCTAATTTTCGATGCCTTGGCAAACGAGACAGTGTCACCAACTCTGGATCATTGATGGGGTTTGACCCCCCCCTGTTTGGGTAGTGCTTCAATAACAGCTTCTGTTAGGTTCTGAGCTGCTAGCCTTAGAGTCCAGTATTTTCCCATCACAAGACCCTAAGGGTGGGACCCAGAAATTGGCCCTGCCCATATGGTTACACCAAAACATCTGTGCATATCCGAGCTAAGGTGAGGCAGAACATGCCTGGTCTTCTAACATCTGCTCACAGGAATATGTAAATCAATGATCATTATCTTGCAAATATTACCTTGCAAATGCTAAATCTGTGATTGTCATTTGTTGTGAAGATTTTTATCTGTTACAATGGCCCAGGAGTTTACAAATGCCCTGTGGTGCTTGCTTATATTCCCTCCACCCAAATATTGTATAAAAGGCTTAAACTGTGTTCAGTAAATGGAGTGCATTCTCAGTTCTCTTCCTGCTTTCATAGGGCCCAGGTCTCTGAGGCATATGTTAATGCAGGGAGAATGGTAGACTCAAAGAGATGTACCCAGAGCCAGAGGTTCTTTGTCCTTTTAACTATTTCTTTGATGCTCTTGAAGGCGATCCGCACGTTGCTCTCTTCCCTCTGCACAGCTCAGGTTTTAGGTCATTCATCATACTGAGCTGCGCAGGAGGAAGAGAGCAACATGGACTGCCTTCAAAGGCATCAAAGAAATAGATAAAAAGGACAAAGAACCTCCGGCTCAGGGCACATCTCTTCGACTCCACCGTTCTCCCTGCATTAACATATGCCTCAGAGACCTGGGCCCTAAGTGAAAGCAGGATGAGAATGCTATTTGGGTCTCCCAGAGAGGAATTGAAAGAGCTATGCTTGGAATATCACGCCTCACTCAAGTGAGAGAAGGAACTGAGTTCTGACCTCTGTCGCTATTCCAGAATCAGGGAAGCTGTCTCGTTTGCCAAGGCATCGAAAATCAGATAGGCTGGACATGTAATGCTATTTGGAGACAACCGCTGGACTAGAGCCATTACCGACTGGATCCCACGGGATGTCAAAAGATCACATGGCCGCCCACCTACAAGATGGTCAGACTTCCTTGTCAAGACCCTTAAGGAACAGTTTGAGGCTCTTCATATTCCTGAATCAACCAGATGCCATTGGGCTACATTGGCACGTGATAGGGTCCAATGGAGATGTTACTGGTGCCCACTCAAGCAAGTCGATGAATAACGGATTCAAGTGAAGTGATCAAGGATCATACTGAGTTCTCAACCTAGGTACACATAACTGCTGCATTCAGAGATGTTTGTTTCATTGAGAGTGAATGGCACATCTGGAACTAGTTCATTTTCCATGAACATTGTTTTGTTGAGGGTTCAGCTGTAGACCTATCTTTCCACATTCTCATATGCATCAGAGACCTGGGTCCTATGAAAGTAGGATGAGAACTGAGAATGCTATTCAGGTCTCCCAAAGAGGAATCGAAAGAGCTATGCTTGGAATATCATGCTTCACTCAAGTGAGAGAAGGAATCCAGAGTTCTGATCTCCATCAACCATCGAGAGTCAGGGATGCTGTCTTGTTTGCCAAGTCAGCGAAAATCAGATGGGCTGAACACGTAATGCTATTTGGAGATGACTACTGGATTAGAGTTGTTACAACTGGATCCCATGGGATGCCAAAAGATCATGTGGCCACCCACCTACAAGATGGTCAGACTTCCACTAGTCCAGATGAGCCAAGCAATACCAATGAGTTGTATAACCTCTCTGATAAGGAATTTCGGAAAGAAATGTTAAGGATTCATAAGGAATTCAAAGAAGCAATGGAATGCAAACTCAATAAAATACAAGAGGACATGATAGAAGAAGTGAGGAAAATGCAAATGGAAATGACAGATATTAAAAATGAGGTAAAATGAAATAAAAAAACAGTGGAAAGCCAGCATAGCAGAATAATAGCTACTGAAGAAAGAATTAGTGATCTCAAAGACGAGTTCCAAAGATTCTCTACACAACACCAGAAGATAGAAAAAAAGACTCACAATTACCGAACAGACAACAAGAGATAATCGGGATGAAGCCAGAAGAAACAACATACGGATCATTGGGGTCTCAGAAGGGCAAGAAGAAAACCCTGATGAAGAAGAAACTGTCAAAGCCATCATTGCTGAGAAGTTCCTGGAACTAAAGAACGCTTGCCTCAAGATCCAGGAGGCC
Source organism: Cryptotis parvus (assembly GCA_021461705.1). Lineage (NCBI taxonomy): Eukaryota > Metazoa > Chordata > Mammalia > Eulipotyphla > Soricidae > Cryptotis > Cryptotis parvus. The sequence continues at coordinate 14,555 of JAJIBD010014850.1, read as the reverse complement.
CGTAGGATACCTGCTAAAAGAAACCCCAACAAGAATACTCCAAGACACATCTTAATTAAAATGACAAAAACTATAGATAGATATAGAATACTGAAAGCAGGAAGATCAAAGAAGGAAATCACATACAAAGGAACATCTCTAAGATTTACAGCAGACTTCTCTGATGAAACACTCCGAGCCCAAAAACAATGGTGGGATATTGTGAGAAGGCTCAATGAACTGCAGGCCTCACCAAGAATTCTTTACCCAGCCAGACTCACATTCAGATATGAAGGAAAGATACACAACTTCATGGATAAGCAACAACTCAGGAACTTCATGGACTCAAAACCAACTTTAAAAGAAGGACTGAAGGGTCTGCTGTAATACGACCAAACCCATAAGCACAACAAGCACAAACAGAAAGATGACACAAAATCCGATGACAATAATCTCTCTCAATGTCAATGGTGTAAATGCACCAATTAAGAGACACAGAGTGACAAAATGGATTACAAAATTGAGCCCAACATTCTGCTGTCTGCAAGAAACACATCTGAATAATCAGAACAAACACAGACTCAAAGTCAAAGGTTGGAAGACCATTCTCCATGCAAACAACTCCTCCAAAAAGGCTGGTGTGGCCATATTAGTATCAGATAGTATAGACTTCAGGCTGAAAAAGGTTAGAAGGGACAACGAAGGCCATTTCTATTACTTAAGGGGTATGTACACCAGGAAGAAATTACATTAATAAACATATATGCACCCAACGAGGGGCCAGCAAAATACATAAAACAACTGCTAAGAGACCTCAAAGAAGACATTAACAGTAGCACAATAATAGTTGGAGACTTCAACACTGCTCTATCAACGATGGATAGATCAACAAGACCGAAACTCACCAAGGAAATATTGGCCCTGAAGGAAGAAATGGAAGAAAGAGAGCTAGTAGATATATACAGGGCTTTTCATGCCAAAAAAGCTGAATACACATTTTTCTCTAGTGCACATGGAACATTCTCCAAGATAGACCATATGCTGAGCCACAAAGCATACCTCAATAAAATAAAAAGATAGAAATTGTGTCAGCTATCTTTTCAGACCATAATGCACTGAAAATGGAAGTTAACGCTTTCCCAACTTCAAACTGTACTACAAGGCAGTAGTAATTAAAACAGCATGGTATTGGAATAAAAACAGACCTGTGGAATAGAATTGAGTATTCTAACACCAACCAACCTCAAACACATGATCATTTAATTTTTGATAAAGGTGCAACGAGTCTAAAATGGAGTAAGGAAAGCCTCTTCAACAAGTGGTGCTGGGAAAACTGGGCAGCAACATGTAAAAAATGAATTTGGACCTGTGTCTAACACCATGCACAAAAATCAGATCAAAATGGATTAAAGATCTCAATATCAGACTTGAATCCATAAAGTACATTGAAGAAAATATAGGAAAAACCCTCCACGACATTGAAGTTAAAGGCATCTTCAAAGGTGAAACATCACTAACAAAGCAACTAGAAGAAAAGATAAACATATGGGACTACATGAAACTAAAAAGCTTCTGCACCTCAAAAGAAACAGTGACTAAGATACAAAAGCAGTCCACAGAATGGGAAAGAATATTCACCCAATACCCATCTGATAAGGGGTTAATATCCAGGATATATCAGGCACTGTTAGAACTATACAAGAAGAAAACAAACAACCGCATCAAAAAATGGGGAGAAGAAATGAACAGAAACTTCAGCAAGGAAGAAATTCGAATGGCCAAAAAACATATGAAAAAATGCTCATCATCACTAATCATCAGAGAAATGCAAATCAAAACAACAATGAGATACCACTTTACACCACAGAGACTGGCACATATTCAAAAGAGCAAGAACAACAAGTGCTGGCGTGGATGTGGGGAAAAGGGGACACTCATCCATTGTTGGTGGGAATGCCGGCTGGTACAGCCTTTTTGGAAAACAATATGGACATTCCTCCAAAGACTAGAAATTGAACTCCCATTTGACCCAGCCATACCACTCCTGGGAATCTACTCTGGGAAACCAAAAATACGCAGCGGAAACACCATCCCTACTTTTATTTTCATAGCAGCATTATTCACAATAGCCAGAATCTGGAAGCAACCAGAGTGCCCGAAAATCGATGACTGGATAAAAAGCTTTGGTACATCTACACAATGGAATACTATGCAGCTGTTAGGAAAAATGAAGTCATAAAATTTGCCTATAAATGGATGGACATGGAGAAGATTATGTTGAGCGAAATTAGCCAGAAGGAGAGAGACAGATACAGAATGACTGCATTCATCTGCATAACATAAATATATATGTACATATTATGATACCAATATCCAAGGTCAAGTGAAACATATCAGGAGGTCTTGTCTAAGGTGGAAATTATCACAAACGTGTGGGAGTCAGAGGCTAGGTAAGACAGAAAATGGAACAATGTGCTAACAATTGTCGAGGCTACTAATGCCAACCTAGAACTGAGCATTAAATAGAGGCAAAAAGATACACATGACAACCCTTTAATATATGTTCTGTAATCCATAGTCTGGAGGGAAAGGAAAAGAGAAAGAGAGAGAAAGGGAAAGAAATAAAGAACCTGCCATGGAGGAGGGCTGGGGGAGGGGGAGGGAACTGAGGACATTGGTGGTGGGAGATGGGCACTGGTGGCGGGATGGGTGCTGGAACACTGTATGACCAAAACCCAAATATGAACTTTTTAATTGTATATCTTTGTAATTGTAAAAATAAAAAATTTAAAAAATAAAAATAAAAAAATAGATGGTCAGACTTCTTTGTCAAGACCCTGAATGAATGGTTTGAGGCTCTTTGTATTTCTGGAGCAAGCAGATGCCATTGGGTTATGCTGGCACATGATAGGTCAAATGGAAACATTACTGGCACCTGCTGGAGCAAATCAACAAATAACGGATATTAAGTGAGCATGTTATCTGGTCCTCATTTTTCATCATGTTTTTCAGAGACAGAATTCCTAGGAAGTGACCCAATTTCAGATTTCATAATGGCTTGTTGCAGCCTTTGGAGGCTATAGCAATTCAAGAATTTGTCCATTTCTTCTAGGTTCTCTTGTTTCATGGCATACAAACTCTGAAAGTAATTTCTGATGATCTTTTGAAATTCTGTGGTTTCTGTTGTGATGTCCCCTTTTTCATTTATGATTCTATTTATTAGGGTTCTCTCTTTTCCTTTTATTATGAGTCTTGCAAGTGGTTTTAATCTGGTTTATTTTTTTTCAAAGAACCAGTTCTTGGTTACATTGATATTCTGGATTGTTTTTTGGGATTCTGTCTCATTGATTTCCACTCTAAGTCTTGTTATTTCTTTCTTTCTGCCTGGGTTGGGCTCCTTTTGCTGATTGCTTTCTAAGATCTTAAGTTGTGAAGTCAGTCTGTTTATGATGGTATTTCCTTCTTTTCTGATGAATGCTTGAAGAGCAACAAGCTTTCCTCTTAACACTGCTTTTGTTGTATCCCACAAGTTCTGGTAATTTGTGTCTTCAGTCACATATGTTTCAGGATTTTTTGGATTTCCTCTTTGATTTCTTTTTATGTCTTGCTGGCTGTTCAGCAGTGAGCTGTTTAGTTTTTAGGTGCTTGATATTATTCTCCATTTTTGTGTGTGATTACTTCAGTGCATCATGGTCTGAAAATATAGTGACACAATTTCTAACTTCTTGATTTTATGGTGGTAGTTCTTATGGCTCAACTTATGGTCTATCTTGGCATATGTTCCATGTGCGCTGGAGAAAAAGCATTTGATTTTTTGGGGATTAAATTCCCTGTATATATCTACTAGCCCTCATTCTTCCATCTCTTCTTTTAGGGCCAGTATTTCCTTGGTAAGTATCAGTCTTGTTGATCTATCAAGAGTTGAGGGGGTCGGAGCAATAGCCCAGCGGGCAGGGCGTTTGCCTTGCACGCGGCTGGCCCATGCTGACCCGGGCTCGATCCCCAGCATCCCATATGGTCCCCTGAGCACCGCCAGGAATAATTCCTGAGGAAACAGCCAGAAGTAACCCCTGAGCATCACCGGGTGTGACCCAAAAATCATAAGGAAAAAAAAGAGTTGATAGAGCAGTATTGAAGTCTCCAACTAAAATTGTGTTTCTGTCAATGTCTTCTTTGAAGTCTATTAGTAGTTGTTTTAGCTATTGCTGGCCCCTCATTGGGTGCATATATGTTTAGGAGTGTAATTTCTTCCTGATATATGTATCCCTTGATTATTAAGAAGTGACCTTCACTGTCCCTTATGACCTTCTTCAGCCTGAAGTCTATGTTGTCAGATACCAGTATGGCCCTCCAGTCTTTTTGAAGGGGTTGTTTGAGTGAAGGATTATTTTCCAGCCTTTTACTTTTAGCCTATCTTTGCTCTAATTGTTCAGTTGTGTTTCTTGAAGGCAGCATAATGTTTGATTCAAGTTTTGATCCATTTTGCCACTCTGTGTCTCTTAACTAGTGCATTTAGACCATTGACATTGAGAAAGCTTATTGTCATGGGATTTTGTGCCATCTTTCTTTTTAGGTTTGTTGTTCTTTTGGCTTTTGTCTTGTGTTAGAGTAGCTCTTTCAGTCCTTCTTTTTAAGGTTGGTTTTGAGTTTATGGACTTCCTGAGCTATTGTTTATCCAAGAAGCTGTGTATCTGTCCTTCAAATCTGAGTGAGAGTTTAGTCAGGTAAAGAATTCTTGGTGAGGCATTCATTGAGTTTATTCACTATATCTCACCACTGCCATCAGGCTTAGAGGGTCTCTTCTGATAGGTCTGCTGAATGTCAAATGGATGCTCCTTTGTATTCAATTTCCTTCTTTTGACCTTGCCGCTTGAAGAATTGTATCTCTATCTATGGCATCCATTATTTTGACTAGGATATGTCTTAGAGTCTTTCTATTGGGGGGTCTCTTCTTGTTGGTACCCTTTGGGCTTCTTGGATCTGGATGTCTTTGCCTAATGGCTTGTTGACCCTTCTCTTAGACCACAACAGAAAGATTTTATTATTCCTCCACAGCAGATAATGTATGACAGTTGGGTGTTATATTTGAATTTTTATGTCTTCCCAGTGTCATTTCAAAGGTCACATAAATCCCTGGCTTAGAGGATATTTTTAATGTGAAAACTATTTACATCCTAAGAGAGATTCTTCAATAAACAGGTTGGAAGTTACTGCCTTCTTTTAAATCACACATGCATATGCACTTAGGCAATTTTAATTTTTAATAAATCTTTTCTCAATGAAATACAGCCTTTAGCAAAAAATGGTTTAATATTTTTAGCAGGGGATTAATATGTGGGTGCTTGTTCTTTGTAGGAATATTAGGGTCTCCTGCCCCTCAAAGTGTTGCAGGTGTGGCTGCAGTGCCTAGCGGTGTCAGCAGGTGGCAGACAGGAGACAGGCTTGTCTACAACCCCCCAGGGCTCTGCCCCATGGGCCCTGAATGGTTGATGGTCTGACATAGAAAAAGACTGGGCCCCTTGGATGAACCCAGTGCCACAGCAGAGCCTGATAAGCAACCCGTGGTTTATTCAATATGCCAAAAACAGTAACAATAATAGACCTCATTCTCAATGAATGGAGTCATTACTGGTGCCTGCCTGAGCAAATTTATGAACAATGGGAAGACAAGTGAAGTGAAGTGACTAGGGTCTGTTTTGTTTTGTTTAGTTTTTCTAGGCTGGGGTGGGATAGAGATTGGGCCACATATAGCTGTGCTTAGGACTTCTTCCTGACCTGTGCTCAAGGTTATCCCTGGTGGTGCTCTGCAGACTATATGCAGTGTGGGGATGGAACCAGGGTCAGCTGTATGTAAAATAAGGATCTTATTCCCTGTATTATTTCTCAGGCCCCAGGAATATCAGTTTTTAAAATGAAAATTCAGTAAACAATGACTTGTTAGAAAAGAATACTATGATAGAAACAAATTGGGGATGAGGGAAGTAAGTACCCTCAGAGACAACATCTCCTTGAGTAAGTTGTAGGGTTTTGATGTTTGTTTTTCACACTCAACAGGACATACTTATGCTGTGTCATACAATTTGGCAAATGCTGTGGTTCTTTGCTGAGGTGAGAGAGAGAGGTTTAGAGTAATGCCTGCATTCCCTCATGGCAATCTAGATGTTGGATGTGGAATGTGGTCCTTGGTGTGGTGCTTTGTAGCAGTCACCCTCACTGGTGTCCCTAATTATCACACTTGCTTCATGTCCTATTATTAACTAAGCAGGAAGATTACTTCAATCAGTAGAAATTAGGAAGTTGTCCTCGACTGGTGACAGCTTGGAAGCTAGGACACAAAACAAAAATGCAACAGACTCAAGGAGACCAAACTAGATCTCGTGCTTTTATGATACCTCATTCTGTTTTACTGAAAAGTTCTATGACCTAGTCTAGCTTTCCGCTTGATAATATCTTATGTCATAGAAGTAATATACATCTGGGTATATTGAGCCTTTCCTATACCTTGGAGGAGCACTGTGTGTATAATAGTTTCCAAATATCAAGAGTTTGATCAGGATGGAAATGACCAAAGCTCGTCTCTGGCTCATTCTGTCAGGAGGATGCTTGTTCCTTCCAAGAACAGAGACATGAAGGAGCTTCCACTTCACATCTGCTTCCCTCAGTCAAAGTCTAGTGGCACCACAACACAGAGACTTGTCCGTGACACATTTTCAATGAATGTGTAGGAGACACATTGCTACTTTTAAAATAGTTTTATTTTAGCCAACATGATTTACAATTGTACAACACCATCACTGTAGGGCTTCACACAAACAACATTCCAAAACCACACCCCCGCCAGAGTGCCCATTTTCTGCCACATTTCCTTTTCCCCATATCTTGCTTTTTTCAGTGTGTTTCCATCCTTTTTGCTAGATGACTTCAGACTTGTTTGGAAATGAAGCTTCCTTCAGTCAGTGATCCAAAAATACCTGCAAGTGACTACACAAAGAGGAATGGGGACTTCCATAGAGCCACAGCCTAAACTCAGCATATTTTCTGTCTCCTATGTTGGCTCTTAATTTAGTGCTTCTACTTGCTGTTTGGTGAGAACTGCTTGCACCTGAGTAACACAGATCTCCCTTGCCAGACAGTCCAGTGAATTCCTTTCCCCCCCACTCACCCTAAACTGCTATTTAAGAGTCATGCTTTTTCATTGTCTAGCACAAGATAAGTATACAGCAATTGTTCAAGTGGAAGGCTGAGATAGGCCGTGGATGCAGAAGGATGTATGACATCATCTCTCTGCATTAAAGTGACTGTACCTATTTCTGAGAATTGTTGTGAAGTCTAAATAAGGCAGCACATGTGAAGCCTTTAGAGCACATGGTGAAATCTAGCCATTGTTATTAATTCCCTAATTTGGGACTATTAGCATTGTTTTCCAGCATGCCTCTGGCAAATGCACAGACTTCTACAAACTATGAGTTGAATAAAGAGAGACATACATTTGATTTTTTTTAAATTTTTTATTATACCACAGTGAAACATACAGTTACAAAGGTGTTCATAATTGGTTCTTGGTAATACAGCATTCCATCGCTCATCCCTCCACCAGTGCCCCATCCCCACCACCAGTGTAGCCACACCCCTCCCTCCCAACCCCAGACTGCCTCAATAGCAGGTATCCCCTTTTCCTCTCTTTCTCTCTCTGTCTCTCAGAGACAAAGATTTGTATACAAACTTTTGGGACTTTAAACATTTTAAAACATCAGTTCTAGTGCTAGAGAGATATACTACTGGGCAAAGTGCTTGCCTTGCATCCTTGCATGTGACTCATCTGTTTTATCCTCAGCATGGCAGTTGCTTCTCTGAATACTGCCAGGAGTGATCCCTGAGCACAAAACCTGAAGTAAGCCCTGAGAATCAACAAGTGGGGCCCAAAACACAAACGAAAAAGAGCCCTCAGATGAACCAACAATTGTAAAGCCGAATACCTGAACAAGAGGTGCAGATGTTAGTCAGTTCAGACTATTTCAGTTATGGAGAAAATTGATTGAAAATGCAAAAGTCCAAATGATTGGAAGTCATCAGAAATGAAGATTTTTGTCTACAGAACTGAGCTTGCATGGGTGAGGGGCTGGCAGGGAGGAGCCTTTTGGACACTGGTGGAGGGTGGGGTTGGAATGATGTATGCATGAAAAGTAAAACTAAATGACTTGTATACCTCAATAAAAATGGTCTTTTAAAAAATGCAGAGTGCTAAGTTAGGTGCTAGCCTGTGTGATATGTGTTAACAACAAAAGGTAGAACAAAGGGGTTCTCTGTTTTTAGAAAACTCGGTTAATTTACTGAATTAAAAGCAACAAAGTACAAGAAAAGACAGTAGTGTAAAAGACTGAAATCTTTTCTTCCAGTCACATTCCAGTATTTAACTATGGCTCTAGGAGAGAATGAGAATATTTGGGCTGGCGGAGAGAGGGGCAGGGAAATACGTTTTCTCTTGGAGCAGCTGCATTTGGTGACTGGCTCATCCCAGCTTCATCCTGTGGGTTTGAAACTCAGCCCTGCTTCACCCCATAGGCTTACATTGCAGGAAAATCCTACCAACAGAAGACAGGTCACTGCAACCAAGATACCAGCAACACACCTTCACTCTCAGCTGGGTGAGACAGGCCTAAGGGAGGGGGAGCGCTGTTATTTCAATACACAGGAATATGAAGTCTCTCTTTCTCTTCTCGCCTGGTCTTCGGCCATAAACTTCGTGCCAGCTGCTCCCTGACATGCCCCAGATGTCACTAGAAAATCAGCTCAAGAGCTCTTCCTTTGTTGTTTCTCAAGACCTACTGATTGTTTTTTATCTGCCCCTTTGACAAGCATTTTATTCACTTAGATTAGCTGTTCATAAAAGTCCTGCCTCCCTAGACCAGCTCAGGAATTTTACAGCCCAACATCAGGACTATCAAAACAAGAAAGATTAAAAGAAATGTTTTCAAATGGAAAGACTGACTGACTACCCTGGTAAATCTGTCTTTATTTCATGGTTTGGGACTTGGTCTCTCTCAAAGTGCTAACCGAGAGAACAAAAGGTCTGGTGTTGAAAGTTGTGAAGGAAAAATCTCTATATTTCCTTCTGTGGTATTCTGACTTGTTTGGCTACCACATGGTAATACCTGAAAATGGCCTCTCCCGTTGTAGAATTTCATTTCATTTATTTGTGTTTAACGTTTGAACCTTAGATTTTTTTTATATTAGAAATTGTTTCACTGCCGGAGGATTACCACTTTAAGTCTCAATTACTAATGATTTTTATTGTTTATAAAATATTTTTATAAACAATAAAAAAGTAATTTTTATAAACAATAAAAATCATTAGTAATTACTTAAAATAAAAAATTATGTTTATTATTAAAAATGAAAAATAATTATTATAAAATTATTATAATAATTATTATACAAATTTAAAAACAATTTTTATTATTGTTTATAATAAAAATAAATATTGTTTTATTATAAACAATAAAAATCATTAATAATTGAGATAAAAATATTTTTACTATCTGCTTATTCTATACTATGTTAGAATCTTTTCCAAGTATTACGGAGGGAACTTTGGTGTTCAAGAGTGTGCGTAATTGTGTATGTTAGCACACTATACATCCACTGAAGTGTTAATATTCTTAGTGTATCTAAAGGATCCTTCCCTTTTATCCCCCACCCACCTTAAGTGTTCTCATTTCCTTAGAAGTAATAGTCTCAATTATAGTTGCTCAGCTCATCCATGTAACACCAAAAAATTATTTTAATGACTACATACTCAGTCCCTTCAAAAACAGTTTGTAGGGCCGGAGTGATAGCCCAGCGGGTAGGGCGCTTGCCTTGCACGCGGCCAGCTCATGCCGGCCAAGGCTCGATCTCCAGCATCCCATATGGTCCCCCGAGCACCTCCAGGAATGATTTCTGAGTGCAGAGCCAGGAATAACCCCTGAGCATTGCCAGGTGTGACCCAAAAAGCAAAACAAAACAAAATAAAACAAAAAACCAGTATGTAACTATGTCCTCTCTAGTTCCAGAAGGGGATAGTTTCTCTGTTACAAAGGTTATCACTTTATCTGACAGATGTGAAGTTGTAGAGATAGAGTTCTGAAACACTTTTAAGCATACCCTTGCATATACACTATTCACAGCAAATATTTTATTTTATATCCAACAAAAGCCTTCAGAGCTTGGAAAGATCAAACCGGTATTTAACCATAGACCCAGGATATCATCCCTCAGTGCTTCTTAGTTTCTCCATTTCCTGCTTTATACATAAAGTTAATTTTGTTGTAATTTATTAAAATATAACTTATAGGACTGGGACAATAGTATAGGAGTTAAGGCACATGCCTTGCATCCCAAGGACCCTGGTACTATATATGGTTCCCTGAGCACTGCCAAGCACTACTTATGAGCAGAGAGCCAGGAATTGCTGTTGAGCACAGCTCATTGTGAGCCCCAAAATAAAATTTACATACTGTAAAATTTACTCTTTTTAAGATGCACTACATTTTTATAAATGTATTTACTGTGTAGCACTCTCAGAAGCAAGATAGAGAATGATCCTGAAGACTTTCTATAATAGATCCCTTCCCTTCCAGTCTCCAGCATTTCTCATCTTCTCAACTTTTCTTTTTCATAATACTCAACAGTTTTCAGTATGTTATCTCTTAAATCTGACTATTTTCTCTTAGCTTAATGTATTTGAGTCTTACATATTGCATATATTTGTAGATCTCTACTTTTCATTGCTATGTGAATATAAAATAACTTGAAGTTCATTTGTTTTGCTTTTTTGGATCACACCTGGTTGTGTACAGGGCTTACTCCTGGCTCTGCACACAGGGATCACTCGGGTGGGGCTCAGGGTACCATTGGGGGAACCAAGGATTGAATTCAGGTCAGCCATATGCAAGGTCAGCCCCTTATTTACTGTTCTATCACTACAGTCCCACTTCAGGTTTTAAGACTTCATAAAATCAGTAAAAGAACTTCAAGCATGTTCTGAATTCTGAGTTCTAAAAAGCAACTGAGGCATGTTAGGCATCAGAAAGATGCTTTCTGGCTTCTTAAGCCTTGAACAATGGGTTGGCTCTTCACCACATTCTTCTACCAGCACTGCACCACTGGGCCATCATTCATTTTAAATGCAACCAAATAAACTCAGGCAGAGAATCTTTCCAGCAAGTCTGGGATCCTGCTAACTCAGCTTTCTGTTAGAATCATTAGGCTTTTCATTCCTTTTTATTTTTCACACAGTGTATCAGGGAAATGCCTACCAAGGAAACAGTTTTGCTTATTATCTCCAACATTGAAAAGCAGTCGATTATCTTCTAAGCCTATACGCCAGCCTCACGTAGAACACTGATGCCTTTGCAGTGAGAGAGAGGTGAAGATAGAGCCTCGGCAACAATTCATAGGAGTTACCCATCTTCCACTTTCCTTTATTTAGAGCTGTTGAACCCTGTGGTTACTTATTCTTGTTGCTTTTAGAATTAAACTTTCCCTCATTCTTCCTTAGCACTAATAGTTTGAATGAGTTAGAGTTGTTTCTCCTCTCTAGGTTTTTGTTTTTGTTCAGGGGCCACATCTGTTGTTCAGGGTTAACTCCTGGCTCTCGCTCAAGCTTCATCAGTGGTGGTGCTTGAGCACTGTCTCAAGCAGAGGGTATGGAACACGGCTTAGCTGCATGAGAGACAAGTGTCCTACTTTCAGTATTATCATGCTGGCCCCACTCAACTCCAGTTTTTAACAAATGAACCTTCTCTGCTGCCTAAACATTGAAGGTGTCTTCATTATTACTTTTATTTTTTGTTTAAGTGTTGGGAATGCTTTTGCTTCCCACTGTTTAGGAAATTTTGCTTGCCCTTCAAGCTTGGATCAAATGTCACCTTGTCTGCAAGGCCAGATTCCTTAAGTCCTCTGAGTCATACCCTTGAGCTCAGCTCTTGTTTTGTTTGTAGATCTATCACATTGCCTTGTATTATCTGTTCCTTTCACTGTATCCTGCCCTGACACTGAAATCCTCCTGGGCAGGGCAAGAACTCATGCTAATTTTTGTTAGCACACTGTACATTACTCAATAGATGTTTTTGGATGACTCTTTATATAACTGCATTTAAACTGTATAGATTTTTTAGTGATAGAAGCAACTGTTAAGGAGAAATTCTTGTTTAGTAAAAGCTATTCAGATCTAGTTTGCAAAATAATGGCTGTCAGCAACTAGATTTCTCCCTACTCTAGCCCAATTATTTTGACTATAGCCCAATTTAATAGATTGAGAGAAAGGGAAATCAAAGTGTTATAAGAATGCTGTGACTCAGTAATATGAGTGGAGGAAGGAAAGCATCTTCAACAGATGGTGCTGAGAAAACTGGGCAGTTACATGGAAAAAAAGAATGAACTCAGACCTCTTCTAATTCCATGCATAAAAGTCAGATGAAACTGGATTAAAGATCTTAATATCAGACCTGAATACATAAGTTTTATGGAAGAAAACATAGGAAAACCTTCAATGACATTGAAACCAACAGCATCTTCAAAGATGCACCACTGACCAAGCACGTAGAAGCAAAGACAAATAGGACTACATTAAACTACAAAGCTTCTGCACCTCAAAAGAAACAGTGACCAAGATATAAAGACATTCCACAAATGGGAAAAATTAATTACTAATACTCATCTGATAAGGGGTTAATATCAAAGATATATAAGTCACTGGTGGAATTTTACAAGAAAAATTCCAACCCCAACAAAAATAGGGAGAGGAAATGAACAGAAACTTCCTCAAATAAGGACTACAAATAGACAAAAGGAACATTAAAAATGCTCTACAGAGGCCGGAGCCTAGCAGAGAGGGTGTTCTTCTTGCTCATGGCCAATCCAGGTTTGATCCTCAGCATCCCATATGGCCCCTGCACACCACCAGGAGTGATTCCTGATTGCAGAGCCAGTAGTAACCCCCTGAGCATCACCGGGTGTGGCACAAAAGGAAAAAAAAATGTTCTACATCACTGATCTTCAAGGAGACGCGAATCAAAACAATAATAAGATATCATCCCCCACCAAAAAAAAAAAACTGGCACACCTCAAAAGAACAAGAACAGCAAGTGATGGTGTGTATGAGATGAGAAAGGCATTTTCATTCATTGATGTGGGAATGTCAACTGCTCCAGCCTTTTTTAGAAAACAATATGGATCAGTTGATCACTTGTATCCCATTATTCATCGACTTGCTAGAGCGGGTGCCAGTAACATTTCCATTGGACCCTATCACGTGCCAATGTAGCCCAATGGCATCTGGTTGATTCAGGAATATCAAACTGGTGAAAGAGCCTCAAACCGTTCCTTCAGGGTCTTGACGAAGAAGTCTGACCATCTTGTAGGTGGGCAGCCACGTGATCTTTTGACATCCTGTGGGATCCAGTCAGTAATGGCTGTAGTCCAGCAGTTGTCTCCAAATCGCATTACATGTCCAGCCCACCTGATTTTCGATGCCTTGGCAAACAAGACAGCATCCCTGATTCTGGAATAACAATGGAGGTCAGAACTCCGGACTCCTTCTCTCATTTGAGTGAGGCGTGATATTCCAAGCATAGCTCTTTCAATTCCTCTCTGGGAGACCCAAATAGCATTCTCATCCTGCTTTCGTAGGGCCCAGGTTTCTGAGGCATATGTTAATGCAGGGAGAACGGTGGAGTCAAAGAGATGTGCCCGGAGCCGGAGGTTCTTTGTTCTTTTGGCTATTTCTTCGATGTTTTTGAAGGCAGTCCATGTTGCTCTCTTCCTCCTGCGCAGCTCAGGTTTTAGGTCGTTCATCATGTTGACTTCCCGACCTAGGTACACATAACTGCTGCATTCAGAGATGTATGTTCCATTGAGAGTGAATGGGGCCTCTGGAACTAGTTCATTTTTCATAAACATAGTTTTTTTTAGATTCAGCTGTAGACCTATCTTTCCACATTCTTGGTCAAAGTCAGCCAGCATTTGTGCCACTTGGCTAATATTTGGTGTTATTAGGACGATGTCATCAGCAAAGTGGAGGTGGTGTAGTTGCCGACCATCTATCTTCACTCCCATTCCTTCCCATTCAAATTGTCTCATGATGTTCTCGAGGGTGGCGCTGAAGAGTTTTGGTGAAATGGTATCACCCTGTCGAACCCCTCTTTGACATCAATGATCACTTCCTTGTAGAATGGTGAGATCCTGGTGGTGAATCCATAATACTAACAATATGGATATTCCTCAAAAACTAGAAATTGAGCTTCCATATGACCTAGCTATACCACTTCTGGGAATCTACCCTAAAGGCCCCCAAAACAAACAACAGAAACACTATCTGCACATCTTCGGTCATTGCATCATATTCACAATAGACAGAATCTGGAAACAACCTGAGTGCTATAGAACAGATGACTGGATAAAGAACCAAGGATATATTTATATACAATGGAATACTACTCAGCCACAAGAAAAAATGAAGTTATGAAAATTGCATATAAATGAATGGACAGCGAGAGTATCATGCTGAATGAAGTGAGTCAAAGGAGACGGACAGA
>JAJIBD010014849.1:0-24372 GCA_021461705.1 Cryptotis parvus | reverse complement strand
GTAGAAAACTACCAGGTTTCTGCCCCTGAACAAATGCTCTCAAGTATTGTTTTTTTCTTTTGTTTAGCCACTTTCCATAGTAGTTTATGAGCTACCAGAGCTTGTGAGGTGGGAGAGCATGTGCTCTGATCCTGGGCTGAACCCCCCCACTTGACTCTGAAACAAAGTTCTTTTCTCCATTTCTTTTCAGTCCAACAGTGATTATAATGTGGATCAGGAAACATTCATTTTCCACCTAATACTGTAATGGGAAATGCCTAAGAAGCTTGTACAGAGGGTCCATCACTTGGCTGCCATGTTCACACACACCAGGCAACAGTGCTCTACAAACAGAATAGCACACTCTTTTTTGTGCTTGTAAGGCCAGAGTCACCAAGCACCCAACCAGCCAAATGTTCATGATTTCATATACAAGAACAAGATCGATAGACGATCCCCTCTCAGTTGATGAGAACTTGACAGCTACGAAGAATACCACAAACAACATCATTTCATCATTTACAGAGCATTCCATCTGATCAATAGGATATACTTTCAAGAGCTCACAAAACGTATGTGAAAATTAAAAAAATAACATAGCTTGCACCAATTCCAATTTAAAAGATCACAATAATATATAACTATGCCTACTAGGTCAGGGTCAGAGAGACAGTATGTGCAAGGGTGGCCAACATGTGTTAGATCCCTGCCACCCTATACAGAAGTGATCTCGGCATGCAGCACCAGGAGTAAGCCCTGAGCACTGCCAGGTATTCAACCCCTTACCCCCTACACACACATATACCCAATACATATTGTGAGGAGAAAATAACAGAAAAATCATTCCTCAGCATTTATCTTAGAGAAACAAAAATTAATGTTTACACAAAAACCCTGCCAGAGGCTAGAGCAATAGTACAGCAGGATGTTTGTCTT
Organism: Cryptotis parvus; assembly: GCA_021461705.1. Classification (NCBI taxonomy): domain Eukaryota; kingdom Metazoa; phylum Chordata; class Mammalia; order Eulipotyphla; family Soricidae; genus Cryptotis; species Cryptotis parvus. The sequence continues at coordinate 23,457 of JAJIBD010014849.1, read as the reverse complement.
GCATGAGGCTGACCCAGGTTCAATCCCCAGCACCCCATATGGACCCCTGAGCATGCCAGGGTAATTCTTGGGCATAGAGCCAGGAGTAGCCCTAACCACTGCTGGGTGTGCTCCCCCAAAAAAAAAAAAAAATCCTGACATACTGCTCACAGAAGTCTTGTTATAACCTCAAATGGTAACAATTGAAGTAACTATAGAAAATGTCTATCATACCATGTGACTTAAAACTCAACAATAAAAAGGATTTGACAGAATAAATTGAGAGATCTCAAACTTAATTATGCCAAGTAGAATAATGCTGGTCTTGGGGCCAGAACATATGCAGTGACAGGGGTTGAGCCCAGGTCAGCAGCATGTAAGGAAAGCACCCTCCTGCTGTACTACCTCTCTAGTTCCTCTTATGCATTATTCTATGCAGAGAAATGAAGAAAGGACCAGTGGTTACAAGAGATTAAAAAATGGTGGTGTTGTCATTCCATATGTTCCCCTAGCACTGCCAGATGTGGCACGGCCCAGGAGTAATTACTGAGTGCAGAACAAGGAGTGACCCCTGAGCATCACTGCCTTGTCCCCAAAACAAAACAAAGTGAGGTTGAGATGTATAGACTATAAAGGTGAAGGTCTTTGCGGTGCTGGAATAGTTCTGTATCTTGATTAGAATGGTAGGAATAAAAATTGAGCTAAGTGAAAGAACTGTCCATTTGCTGTATTTGTTTCTGTAATATAGTTATTGCTATACAAGAATTGGGAGCAATGGATGGATGGTAGATTCTCTATCAATGAAAACTGTAACAGAAATAGATCAAAGCAGCACAACTTAAAAAACTCAGGGCCAAACAGTACAGCAGTTAGTATTACAAGCAGCTGGGTGACCTGGGTTTGATCCCTGGCACCACATATGGTCCCCCAATCCTGCCGGGAGTAACTCGAGTGGAGAGCTGGAAGTACCTGGTATAGCCCTCCCAAACAAAAACTACCTGGAAACTACCTGGTTTAGTCCTCCCAAACAAAAGAAATTCTCTTCTCTTGCTAACACAAGGGTTAATGCACATGCCTTACATGCAGTTGACCTGGTTTGATCTGGGCACATGACCCTTAGAGCTCAGACTGGAAGTAGCCCCCAAGTACAGACAATGTGAGCCAGCGAGCCTGCCTCCCCCATATGCATAGCCCTTAAACAAGGCAGTATTATGAACCACATCACTATCTTCTGGAAACCTGTTAGACTATGAACCAACACCTATGAGGAATTGATGCAGTCAAGTTGACCTTGTTCAGGACTGTACAAAGTGCCTGGCCGGCCAAAAAAGGGCCTATACTAGAAAAGTTCTGTGCCAGCGATGGTCCCCAGAGCCTGTCAGGCTCTGAGCACAGAGCTCGGTGTCAGCCCTAAGCACTGTTGGATGTGACAAAAGAAAAAAAAAGTCAATACTGTGACAACAGTGTCAAAACTGGTTGGCAGCAACTCCAAGTCAATGGAGCTCATTCATCCATCTGTAAGAATATCTCCTGAGAGACATTCCCTGGGTTTGGCTTCTAGGTTATCATCAATCCTAAAACATGCACATAAAGGGAGCTAAAAAAAAGTTTAAAAAAGGTTCTTCTATATCATAATTTCCTGATTTCTCATCATTCTTCCTTTTAATTTCTTCCTGACACTTCTACTCCTGCAGTGTACTAGCACCATGGCCTCGCACAGAGGGTTCCAATGGTTAAGTGGAGGAACATGGATCTTAAAGTAAGGAAAAGGCAAATTGCCTGGATTTAGGTCACCAAATAATCTTCAAGTTGGAATTCATTCATTCTAAATCTTGCATCCTTTTTTTTTTTTTTTTTTTGTTTTAGGTCACACCCGGCAGTGCTCAGGGGTTTCTCCCTGGCTCTGCACTCAGGAAATTACTCCTGGCGGTGCTCGGGGGACCATATGGGATGCCGGGATCGAACCCAGGGCCGGCACAGGCCGGTCGCGTGCAAGGCAAACACCCTACCCGCTGGGCTATCGCTCCGCCCCCTTGAATCCTACTTTTGATTGTACTTCCTTCCCTTTTTTATTGGAGGAAGTGGAAATACAGAATGTTCAAAATGGCAAGGGGCTCCACCTACTGAGCCCCCTACTTGGGCTCACACCTACTTAAGGCCAGTCAGTTCACCCCAGCAACAGAAGGCACCTTGGGCCTATTGATAATTAAGTGGAAAAGGTCACTTAAAGGCCAAGCTACCACGTCACACCTATGCTCTTAGATCTCAGCACAGGGAAGAGTAGAACAGATCCTGACGTTACACTGCCAGATTGCAGTTCTGCTTCTGTGTGGCTTCCTCGTGACCCAACATATAAAAAGGGAAGGACAGGGGTTGGAGAGAGAGAGAGAGAGGAGAGCATACTTTCCGTGCAGGAAACCTGGATTTAAGTTCTGGCGCTCATGGTCTCCTGAGCACAGCTGTGAGTGACCCTACAGAGCATAGAGCTAGGTGGGCCCCCTCCAACCCCAGAAAGGGGGGAGGGGGGAACTACAGGTCCAACCTCATAGCACCTGGCATCAGTAGGAAGATCAATAGTTCACCACAGTATTTTAGTTTTTATTTTTTGTTTCTTCACTGAATGGTTATAAGAATAAACATAAAAATATCAACTGGAAACAAGTTGAAGCAATCCAACATTAATTTGTTTTTTGTACATGTGAGAATAGAACCTTCGTAGCGGATCCATAACCCATCCAAGTGGTGGGGCTGAGAACAGAGAAAATGTCTTCTCTTCATCAGTGACTGCTTCTCAAAGCAGAGGGAAGTCTTCAGAGCTTACCCAAATGGATCTGTCATCCAACTTAAGGCTTTTGATCTTACCATATTTTCAGCTGGGGGTATCACATTTGGTATTACAAACTCCAGGTCTGCTATGTGATAGCCAGGAAGATCCCCTTTAAAAATATTTCAAGAAGTATGGCTGGAGATGTGTGGAATAACCCTACAGTAGATTTCAACCTTCCATCTTCAGTCTATTCCCCCAAGATGAAGTAGACTCAGACTTGTTATAGCTCCCCGTTTGACATTCTTCAAATTAATACAACCCAACCCAGAAAGTCTTCCAGAGAAAAAGCACATTAAGAATCACATCATTTTTCCTTTGCTCCACACCCCAGGCCAGCATCTGCAGCAGCCCCAACAGCCCTGTGCAGGCTACACCTCTCTCGTGAATGAGTAGTTCAGAGCTCTCTGTTGTGATTCCTTGAAGCCACACACAATCTCACATATTTCACTGGTTTCGGTTCTTAAGTTATTATTGTACTATCTATAGAGTTATAAACTCTCGGATCCTTAGATACTCTTCCAGACTTCATACCTTCCTCACTTTTCCTAAACGATTCATGAATTTCATAAGTAGTTACACAAAAGCCAATGCAAGATTGCAGCTAGCTGTATTCTGTGTGAACTGCTGCTGTTCTCCAGGACATGCTGTCTCCACTCCTGACAAATGTCCTTGCAGCTTTGTCTGTAGTGCCCAATCGGCTTCATCTAATACTTCTGCATGTAATTAAGTGCTCCCTTCTGGCTGCCACTCACTGGCAGGTGAGGTTCCGAAGAGGATCACAGGAACCTCAGGAGGGGATGGCCATCCCTGAGCACCCACAGTAACACAATTCCAGCCACTGCATGCTCTGGGTCCTTCCTCCAGCAGAGTCACATTTGGGTTGCCTCAATTATCACCTTAGTTGGGAACATTTTAGAGTTTGAAAAAGAAAAGAAGCCTGTTCTGGAGTAGAAGTTCTAAGCCATGTGCAAAGCTACCTTTGCACACAGGGTCAAGTTCCGTTCCACTTCTCCAGGGGTCTTTACCAGAGCTCAGGCTGGTGTCAAGAGCACAGCAGCATCACTACCAGTAATTTTCCCTTTTCTAAGCAAGACAAAGAGGCGCAGATTTGAGACACTGCAGCATGGTCTCTGTTGACTCAATGCTTAAACTTTCTGGAAAGGAGAAGACACTGGATCAACAGTTCTTACATGCTGGATTCACCACAATTTCTTCAACACAGGACTTCCCGACATGTTCTTTAAGTCACTTCATTTGCTATTTCATATCTCTTCTACAGTTTCTCCCCCACCCTTTGGAGGTTCCAGATGGACAAACTGCTCAAAGTACAATGAAGGGACTGAAGGATGACAGCATACTTCTCTGTGCCTAATGGTGGGTCTAAAATTAGAAGCTTCTGGGACACGTCAGACTACTCAGTATCTGATGTGGTTCTTAAATGAGAGTCACTGGTTCATAGTCCCCAATGGCATCTAAGTGAAGGCAACAGTGATACTGATATAAAACCTCTGGACACGGAACAACCAGCAGCCAGGTCTGGATAATTCTCGTCCAAAGCACAGGGCTTTCAGTGCTAACTCCCATGGCTCCTCAGACCAGTGGGACATCCCCCCAATTTGGCACAGGAACAGCACAGACTTCCAAAATGAACTTTTTTCAAGTGCAGTAAGCAGGCTAACACTGCCATTGGTCCAGTCACAGCAAATGCTGGGGAAGAGCGTCTGATCCATGCCTCTGAACTGCTAAAGAACCTGTCGACCTGACCTGAAGATGCTCGAGGACACGGCTCCCCTTGCTGGTCCTGGACCACTAGCCTACTGCCTAATGGTTTCATAAAACCCTGAGGCACAACCCTGGAGAACAGTGGCAGGGAGCAGAAATGATTGTCTTCAGACAAGTGGACAGCTCAACAGGACTGCCCATGTCCAGGGCTCAACGTGCAACATCCATCACCAACTGGCAAAGAAGGACAAATCGCACGGCATCTTCAGGGTGCTGGAGGCAGGCGCTACGGCAGGAGAAGCGGCACAAGAGTCAAACTTTCCCAGGTCAATACCCAGACACTCTTCCCCAATCCCACTCCTGAGAATTTATTCCAAATAAATTTTCAATGGGGCAAAAAACTAATGCACCTGGCATCTGTTCTAGTAAACAGTGGTTAAGAAAACAAGGACCCTGATGTTAGAAACCTGCCTCCTAAGCCAGAGAGATATTACAGCAAGGAGGGTGTTTGCCTTGCATGCAGCCAACCCAGGTTCAATCCCAGGTATCCTACATGGTCCCCCAAGCACCAGCAGTAACTCCTGAGTACAGAGCCAAAAGTAAGCCCTGAACATCACTGGGTGTGACCCAAAAAGAAAAAGAAAAAAAAAGAAACCAGCTCCCACATTTTTTTGGGGAGAAGGCACAACCAATAGTGTGAGGGAACCATGTGCCCTTCCACTATTAGGATAAGTAACATACTTTCTGAGTCACCTTTTCCTCATACGTAAACTATAGATCACAGCACATAATTTCCAGGGCTGTGTGATTAAGTAAGACAATCTACACGAAACATTTAAAGTAAACTATGCCTTTACCTACAAAAATTAGTTCTTATTATATTTAAGAACAAAAAGAGAATGTGGGGAAGAAAGTGAAGAGGTGAGTTGTTCTGGAGGTAGCACTGAGGGTAAGTCTTAATGTCTGTTCTAACATTATCATTCTAAATTCTTTGTTGTTCGAGGTGTTGAGGACACCATGTTGGTTAAAGCCCTGCAGTTCAGAAGGAAGCTAAATCTTTTTACCAAGGTTTTCTCACTTTTCTAAGTTATGACTCTTAGAAAACTGCTAAGAAGTCTCTGAGACTGTAATAAAGGAGATAAGATGGAAAAGAAAAAAGGGGGAGATGTTGGAACACAGGCTTAGTTTGGGAGCTTTGCTGTTTTACCCACTAACCGCTTAATCTACTTTCTTCTTCCAGTCGGACAGGATATTATTTTTTTTCTGGTTTTCCACCCAGTCCCCGCGGGGGGGGGGGGGGGGGGGGTGTGAAGGATGGGGAACCGGGGGGGGCGGCGGGGGGGGCAGAAAAACAAACCCCCACCGCGGCTATCGCCGCCCCTTACATGTTCTTAAGCCAAGGTTCATTCTAATGAGATCTCTCTTCTACGTAAACACTGATAAGAGGGTGTGGCAGTTACAGAAGTCACCTTGACTCTGAATAACCTCTGACTGATCATATATCTACTAAGACTTCTATGTTATCTAGATTGGGTACAGCTCCTCTTTATACCCACTGCACCCAGCGTGGGACAGTTAGAATTTACCAGGAGACTACCATCCTGGCTATGTTGAGACTATGGTCTAAGATTATAGGAAGGATCACACTAGTTTGCCCTCTAGTAGGCGAGTGTGACCCTTTCAGTATACAAAGAACAAGATACTTAGAATTACCCTGGTGCAGATAATAAATAAGAAGGACCTTGTGGGTACTATCTAGATTACATGAAGCCATGAAATTAGATGTCTTACTTTACAACAGTGAGATCTCTCTCTCCCAGTGTTTTACATAAGAGATGCCGGGATCGAACCCAGGTCGGCCGTGTGCAAGGCAAACACCCTACCTGCTGTGCTATCGCTCTGGCCCCCAAACCCATTAATTATTGAGAAAATAAAATAAAGATGATCATAGCAAACTGGAAACACAACTGACACTTCCATAAGACCCTACATTATAGCAAAGAAACACACAGGTCAAAAGTACAGAAAAGGCCCACATGTGTATAGTATTGTAGAATGTGAAAGCATTGAACTTGGAAGAATAGAGGAAAAAAATGAATGGACGACTAATAAAGTTAGAGCCTTATTTCACAAAAATAAACTGCAAGTGGGATGAAAATCTAAAGGCAATCAAACAAAAGCACTGTAATAAAAGATAAAAACAGGGCTGGAGCGCTAGAAGAGCAGTTAGGGCATTTGTCTTGCACGCGGATGACCCGGATTGGCCTTACCTGTTGTGCTATCACTCCAGCCCCCTGATCTCCATACTTATCAAAAGTGTATGACAATAGGTGCTGTCACTATTTTATTATTATATTTTGTCTTTTTTTGGGGGTCACACTTGTTGATGCTCAGGGGTTACTCTTTTTTTTGTGTTTTTTTTTTTTTTTGGGTCACACCCGCAATGCTCAGGGGTTTCTCCTGGCTCTGCACTCAGGAATTATTCCAGGCGGTGCTCAGGGGACTATATGGAATGCCGGGATCAAACCCGGGCCAGCATGGGCCGGCCACATGCAAGGCAAACGCCCTACCCGCTGGACTATTGCTCCGGCCCTCAGGTGTTACTCTTGGCTCTGCACTCAGGAATTACTTCTGGTGGTGCTCAGGGGATGATGTGGGATGCCGGGATCGAAAATGGGTTGGCTGCATGCAAGGCAAATGCCTTCCCTGCTGTGCTATCACTCCAGCCCCACTGACTAGACCTTAAAGGGAAGAATATTGTCTTATTGACTTTTTTTTTTTTTTTAAGGTTTTTGGGTGATACCTGGCGATGCTCAGGGTTACTCTGGCTCTGGCTCTGTTGTCACTGATCTGAATTACTTATTGGCAAAACTTTTTAAAGGGCAACTGGTCAGGAAAGAGCCTGGATGTCAGATACATGTTCACTTATTGGTGTTCACGCTACAGAAAAGCTTCCAGAGATATAGAAAAATATTGAGCAAAAGTTTACTTACCACACCATCAAAAACTAAAACACATGGGTTAAGCTGGTACTGTCTTACCCATGGTGAGGAAATACAGTTTCCTACATCCATTCACCCTATAAAAATACTAGATAGCCACAGGCAAGAGATAGGATAGTTTTCTATGTAATCTACAAACCTTATAAAGCTAATTTGAAAAACAGCCCATATTCTGTGATTTAACTTGTCCAAAAAGCGTGCGAGTGTGTGGGAATACTTTGCATAGGGCAAGGAAGGTCAGTGGTAAAGCACAAGCCTTGCTTTGTGTGAGGCCTTGAATTCAATCTAGTGTTCCCTTGCAACGCTATGGGGTGTCCCTGGCACAACAACAAAACGTGCTTTGTACAGAAATAATCTAGAAGAATGCATCTTGGCCTATTAACAGCAAATATCACCTCTAGGAGTAGCAGCACAGGCAATTCTCAATTTCAAAATGACATTATGCCGATGTGTTTTTTTTTTTTTTTGCCTTTTTTTTTTTGGGGTCACGCCTGGCAATGCTCAGGTGTTACTCCTGGCTCTGCACTCAGGGGTTACTCCTGGCGGTGCTCGGGGGACCATATGGGATGCCGGGGATCGAACCTGGGCGGCACAGGCCGGCCGCGCGCAAGGCAAACGCCCTACCCGCTGGGCTATCGCTCCGGCCCTATGCCGATGTTTAAATTATTTAAAGTTGCCTTTTTTAAAAAGAAGGAAACTAGGGATAAGAATACAAACATTTCAAAAAAAAAAAAAAGAAAAAAAGAGGGGGCTGGCGATAGCCCAGCGGATAGGGGCGTTTGCCTTGCATGCGGCTGGCCTGTGCTGGCCCGGGTTCGATCCCGGCATCCCATATGGTCCCCCGAGACCGCCAGGAGTGATTCCTGAGTGCAGAGCCAGGAGTAACCCTTGAGCATTGCCAGGTGTGACCCCCAAAAAAAAAAAAAAAAAAGAAGAAAAAGGGGTCCAAGTGATAGTCCAGTGGGAAAAGCGTTTGCCTTGCATGTGGCGAAGCCAGGTTCGATCCCCAGCACCCCATATAGTCCCTGGAGCACCACCATGAGTATATACTGAGTGCAGAGCCAGGAGTAACTCCCTGAGAATTGTCTGGTGTGATACAAAAAGCAAAAAACCAAACAAAACAAAGCAAAAAAACCAAACAGTGTCAGAAATACTTCCAGAATTAGGGAGATAGTTCAAGAGCTAGAGTACATGCTTTGCAAGAAGAACCCTGGTTCCATTCCTGTTACAGCAAGCCAACCAACCAAAAAAAATCCCTCTGGCTTTCTGCAAAAAGGTGGAGATGGACCAGAGCAATAACAGTGGGTAGGGTGTTTGCCTTCCGTGTAGCTGACCTAGGTTTGATACATGGCACAGCCCCCCCCCAAAAAAAAAAAAAGGCTGAGGAACTTCTAGGACATCTGGGAACCTTGAAGGGCCAATAGTATACGGCCTTCACGTTTCCAGGCTGGGTGGATGGGTGGAAATGAAGGTCCGCCAGACATGGAACATCACTTTATCCCCCACAAAGGCAGGCTCTGGGTGAAACAGTGGATTGATTCTGAAGGAAAACAGGATTCGGTGGGTAGGGCACTTGCCTTGCATATGAGTGACCAGGGTTTTATCCCTGGCATTATATATGTTGCCCCAAGCCCCGCCAGAAGTGATTCCTGGGGCTGGAGTGATAGCCCAGTGGGTAGGGCGTTTGCCTTGCATGCGGCCGGCCCATGCCGGCCCGGGTTCAATCCCCAGCATCCCATATGGTTCCCTGAGCACCGCCAGGAGTAATTCCTGAGTGCAGAGTCAGGAGAAACCCTAAGCATTGCCAGGTGTGACCCAAAAAGCAAAAAAAAAGAAAAAAAAGAAGTGATTCCTAAGTCCAGAGCAGGAATAAGCCATGAGTACTGCTAGTTTTGTCCCCAACCCCTAAAGAATGGACTTAAACTATTTTCTTTCCTCCTTTAATCTCTAATTTTTGGGAGGTTCGGGTCACTATTAAGGAACACAAAATTTTACGTCTGGGGTTCTTTTTTTGTCCCCATTTTATTTTAAAGGAATAGAAACTAGATTAGCTAAGTGGAAATGATGCTGACTGCATAGGTAATAGCTATAAAAAACCTAGTTGCACCCTAAAACAAGTGAATGCCACAGTCTGGATAAAGACCATTTACGAAAGCTGTTGGTTAACGAAGGTACTGTCGAACTAGCCTCTACCTATAACTTCTGAATGAGAATGGGAATAGAAAAAAAATGAAGAGGGGCGATAGGCAAAAACATTAAATGACCAACTGTCCTTATGTACTCAAATGTATTTACTTATTTAATGCCCACAACTATTCAGGGAGTGTTACAGAAAAGGAGACTCAAGGAGGTCCTTAACTTGCTCAGTTACAAAGCTGTAACTGAAGTCTCAATCTGAATCTGATCTGCCCATAAATTCACATGACTGGAAGGTTCTGCCCTATTTCCCAACATGAAGCTCATGCCGCTGGTCTTTCCAGGCAGACTTACCTGTGAGTTAGAAGGCAGTGCCTGGGAAGTGGACTCCTCTGACAGAGGCTGTTCCCGAGCCCATGGGGCTCAGTGTGGTGATTCTGCTGGGCTGGCCACGAAGTGTTAGAGTAATGGTAGTAGGAACCTTCAAGCCTGAGAGAAAAAGGTTTGTTTTCTTTTGTCAGTCTCCACTTTCCCTTCCTTAAGTTTCCTGCCCACAGATCCCTCCTGTCTCCTCCCCAGCTGGGTCATCTCTGCCCTATCAGTCCATATGGAAGGCAACAGGAAACATTCCGTCTTTCAAGTCTTTCAACCTCTCTGGGGATGGGCCCATACAGCTGAACCCCCGAGGGTCAATGGCAGGACCCTGTGAGGGTTGGGTTCAACATCCACCTTGCCCATGTGAGACAGGGAGATGCTGAGAGAAGATCCCGTATCTGGGAGTCCCCACGGTTCTCATGAGAGACTCACCTGATGCTTGGTTAGAGATCTGAGCCAGGCCAGGGAGGCTGCTTGCCAACTTAGCGAGGCCCCCCATTGGTCAGCAGCTGGTGGATGGCTGTGGGCTTCCCACCAGGAGTGGCACCCAAGGGAGGAGAGAGTGGTGGCCACAGGAATGGTACGAACAATGGTGCTGGTGCCCGTGGTGATGGCACCCAGGCTCTGCATGGGGGTGGGCAACTTCACACTGGTGGCCTGTGGGACACACAAGCCCAGGTGATCAGAAGCTGTTGCCAACAGCAACACTCAAGTGTGGAGGGCCCATTGCATATTATTAAAGACTAGCATGTACTGAGTGTCTATAAGCAAGGTTTAAAACAATCCTCTGAGGGAGAAACTATTATTATTCTCATTCAAACAGACATGGACAAAAAGGCACAGAGTCCAAGACACTTCCTAAGTTCATACAGTAAGTGATGGAGCCTTAAACTTTGACAGCTCCCAGGTCAGATGTAAGAAGCGCTTGCCTTTGACTCAGACCCAGTCACCCTGCCCAAACCAACCAAGCCAGAGGAGGCCTTCTCCTCACACCTGCCCAGCCCCAGGGAAGGTAGATGTGCACCTGTGAGGTGGGCCCTGGAGAGGGATTTGCTGGGAGGCCAGAGGTCTTACTGCTGATATCCTGTAAGCTGAAGCTGAGGCCCTGCAGGAGGCTGCTGGCTGATGTGGCCCCTAGGGGAGAGGATACAACAGGCATCAGCATGGCCTCAAGCAGTCTCTTCTTCCAAGCACAGTCATGCTCGTCCATCCTCAACAAATTAAACACAACGTTTTCTGACAAACATTTCCAGTGCTGTCTGAAAGATGCCAAGAAGGAAGGGCAGCCCTGGCATGTACACAGTGTCCGTGGGAGGAAAGGTCACACATTAGACACTCTGCCGTAGAGTCATCTGTCATTACCAGTGGGCTATAACCTCCTGGCCTCCTTATAGAAGGTTTTAGAAAACCAAAAAGAGCCCGAATTCCATTTTTATGAAACCTGAATTCTCGACTTTAAAGCCCAAAGAATTCCAAATCCCTGGCTTACACTTTGCCTTACAAAGAGGAAGATCCTCTTGCAAGAAGGGTCTCTGCTGGCCACAGGCAACCAACCTTTCATTGTTGGATGAGTAGGAGAAAGGAAAGAGAACAGCATAGGCAAGAAAATGTCCCATTTTGCTAATATTCATTATAGCACCACTTCCACTTTAATTCATTTCAGTAAGTTTAAAAAACCCCAACCAAAATCTAATACATTCAGCTCCCACCAACTATTTCTCCTAACCACCCTCCAGAAGCAGCCCTAAAGACTGCTGGGAGGGGGAACCGCTGGGCTTCCTGATACCTGGGAGGGAGCTTCCAGGAGAGGTGGCCACCAGGCGGCTCTGGAGGGTGTGCAGAGTGCTAGGTGCTGTGCTGCTGGAGATCACAGAGGAGGCTGGATTGGTTGACACTCCCCCTTCTGAAGCACTTGACCTTGAACAAACACAAGAAGCTCATTATCCAAAGCTCAGAGAACAGCAGACACCAGCAATGCAAGGAGGGGCCAAAGAGAGGCCTGGCAAGGCTTTCACAATGGAGACAAGGCAAGTGCCACTAGCTTCTTCAGCTCACCTTTATTTTCCCCCTTTGCTTTTTGGATTACACCTGACAATACTCAAGGGTTACTCCTTCTTTTGTACTCAGGTATTAAACCCCTGGCTGTGCTCAGGGGAACATATGGGAGGCTGAGGATCAAACCTGGGTTGGCTGTGCGCAAGGCAAACGCCCCACGTGCTGTATTATCTCTTCGGCCCCTTCCTCTCACCTTTTGAATCAGGCCTCTAGTATTTCTAAAAAGTCAGCCTAAAGCAAGGACTTCATGCTTTTAAGCAAGAGCCAAGAGATATTTTATAAATGTCAAGTAAAAATGAGTTCACAAAGGTTCCAATCTTTAGAAAAAGATCATGTTCCCATATGACAAAATCCAATACTGCCCATCTTCCCAAAGCAATAAATGACTTTAGAGAAAAGGCAAAGATAAAGAAGGGAGAGGGGCCGACAGAGGAAGAAATACTCACTTGGTTGTGGTGAGAAGCCCTGTGAGCTCCTTGGCCCCCTGCAGAAGCTTGTCCCAGGGTCATGGTTATGGGCTTACTTCCTGTGACTACAAAACAGAAAAGCCCAAGGCCCCAAAGGTCAATTAGATTTGGCCCCTAACTTTCAGGCTAAATCCAAGATATTATGGACAAAGAGAGGAAGATCATAAAAATGACAACTAGCTACATTAGAGTAGGGAGAATTCAGGTTATTACTTCCTATTGTTTAAACACTGGGGCCGCGGGGGCGATAGCCCAGCGGGTAGGGCGTTTGCCATGCCAGCCCATGCCGGCCCGATTCGATTCCCGGCATCCCATATGGTCCCTCGAGCACCGCCAGGAGTAATTCCTGAGTGCAGAGACAGGAGTAACCCCTGAGCATTGCCAGGTGTGACCCAACAAGCAAAATAAATAAATAAACACTGGGGCCGGAGCAATAGCCCAGCGGGTAGGGCGTTTGCCTTGCACACGGCCGGCCCATGCCCGCCTGGGTTCGATCCCCGGCATCCCATATGGTCGCCCTAGCACCGCCAGGAGTAATTCTGAGTGCAGAGCCAGAGAAACCCCTGAGCATCGCCAGGTGGACCAAAAAAGCAAAAAAAAAAAAAAAGAACAAAAAAAAGTGTTCAAAAAACACTTAAGATATAAATATGTTCCTGGAAACTGCTACTTTAAGAAAACTGTTAAATAATGACAGCAGGCCCTAAATAGTGTTTTGGTCAACATTATTCAGATTTCTTCCCCCTCTTCAATGTTATAGTAAACGAAGACTGAATAAAACACTGTATCTGCAGACCTGCTAATACAAACCTGTGAGTGAGCCCATAGCCTCCTCTGCTCCTTATTTACGTTGCCACCCACGTCCCTCCCCTGCCCCCACATGCAGCCGGTGCCCTGCGCTCTACCTCTGCACTGAAATGGAGGCTGAGCCACACAGAATGCAAAACTGTGTGCTCTGGAAGGGTTGTTTTTTGTATTTTCCTTAGGACAGAGTAATAGAAATTCAGAAAAAGAAGGAAAGATAGAGGGCACCACAGAGATATTGAAGGAAAGTGGAAGGAAAGAGGAATACACCTTAGAGGCACTGCAGTGATCCTGAGATGATAAACAGCCTTAAGTTTCTGTTTCAATAGGCCAAGAGAAACTCACCCTCTGTAGCTGCTCCCGGGAAGGGGTATAAGGTCCTCCAGTTGCATCCCCTTGTGAGATAAGGGACACCTTGATCTTGGGTCGCTTTGAGGTTTTACTACCAGGAAGAGGACTGGAGGGAGGATGTCGCTTCAGTTGAACCCTAACATCCTCTTTCTCTGCTTCTTCTGCTTGTTCTGATGAAATGGGAACTGAAAGATGGAGCAGAGATGAGGTTCTCTACAACCCAAAAGAACCTAAAGACACTGATAGTACCATCTCACTTGCGTGGTCACATGCGAAAGGATCTTGCCAGTGCTTCAGTCCCTTCTCACGCAGACCCAACCCGGGGAAGTCCACCCCGTCCTCACCCTGTCCTGGAGTTAAGAAAGGAGGCTCTGAGTCGGGGAGCATATATAGGAAGAAGACACTTTGAGCTTGACTATTAAAGGAAAACTGAGTGATTGCGGCTCACCCCAATGGCTCTCAGAAGAACTGACAAAACCAGAGGAACAGACCTTTTTAGTCCTCTCTGAAAGGGAGATGGTAAGAGACTCTCAGAATGCTACCCTGTCCTCAAAGGCTCAGGGGCAGCCCAACAGATGTGATGAGAAGGACCATCACTGGACCTTTAGGCTGGCTTTGAGTAGCTACTGGGCAAAAGAACATCTTGGTTAAGGAAACGCTCAAGCTACTACCCCAACAGAGAATATGCCTTAACCTAATCCCCAAGCCAATTTTACTAGCATAAGTCCACTTTATTTATATGGGTTTTCCCCAACCTTTCAAACTTATCTTGTACATAGTCAAACCTCATGGGCTCTCAACTTACCTTTCCAGTTACCTCATTGATCCTCTCCTCCTTAAACCCAGACGACTTACCCCAAACCCTCTTCTTAGCAAGTAATCAGGATGGGATGGGGAGGCAGCAGTCAAGCAGGGTGAGGAGGTGTGGGGCTACTTGGCATGTGGTCAGAGGGAGCTATTCTAGACCACACGTAGGGCATAACCAGCTGGAGGAATTACTTAGGCAACAAACACATTGACTAATCTGAATAGGAAGGAGGGTAAAAAGGAAAGAAGTTACAGGTTTTATGCTGTTAAGAGGCCTGGGTGCTTACAGAAGTCATGATAAAGGAAAGGAGAAATGTACAAGGAAAGTCAGGCTCACAAGCAAGGGGTAACAGGCACTCACTGGAGAGATACAGCTAAGACCCCATAGTGACAGAAGCACAAAGGTGAGAAAAATATGAGGCAAAGAGAATAGAGAAAAAGAAAAAAAAATGACTACAGAAAAAGGAGTTAGAAAAAAACAAAAGCAGAAAAAGGTGGAAGAAAGTGATCTACTGGAGCGAAAATACAGTAGAGTAGATCAGGTGCTTGCCTTGCTTGTATCTGACCCAGTCTGATCCCCAGCACCCATATAGTGCCCCAAAAGCATTGCCAGGAGTGATCCTTGAGCGCAGAGCTAGTAAGTAAGCACAGATACCTCCAGGTATTGCCCCCACCACCACCAAAAAAAAAAAAGGGTAGAAAAAAAATTAAAACCAGCAACCAATGAAAGACAAGAAATAGGAGAAGCAGATGGCAGAGGTTGAAAGGTGAGAAAAAGACCAATACTCACCAAAGAGACAGGAGGAGGTGCCAGGAGGAAGAGCTTTCCTCACCAGCATATTTTGTTTCAGAAAAGCAGCAAACTGTGCTAGAATGAATAAGAATTACAGAATCAGCCAGTCAGAGAAAGAAAGAGAGGGAGTAAGGAAAAGATAGAATATGTTTTAGAAAAATGGGACTTTTAGAATAGGGACTTTTTTTTTTTTTTGAGTTATCCTAAGGATTTGAAACCTAACATTCAACAATTTACTATAAATCCACAAAGTAAATGTACCTGACTCATGGGGCCACTGCCATGAGCTATATATAAGAGACCCTGGCATGTAGTACGACTCCATAATGCTAATATTAACATTTTCCCTTGACTATGAGTTCCACCAAAGTCAGGGTACACAACTGCTGCTCTCCCCATAACATTCCAAGTTCCTCTTTGAAGCCAGCTCATCCAGAACTACTTAAATGAGTTGGTTTAATGTGTTTTTGGGCCATTCCATAATGTGCTCAGGGATCATTCCTGAAAGGCTTGGGAGACCGTATATGCTGAGGAACTAACCTGGGTTGGGGAAGCTGAAGCAGTAACACAGTGAATATGGCATTTGCCTTGAATGCAGCTAACACGGGTTTGATCCCTGGCATCTGCTATGGTCCCCTGATCACCACCAGGAGTAATTCCTGAGTGCACAGCCAGGAGTAACCCCTTAGCATCACAAGGTGTGATCCAAAAAGTACTCTCCCCCAAAAAAAAACAAAACAACCCCACAAAAATAGCTGGGTAGGAGGCACGCAAGGCAAGTGCCCTGTTATCTCCTCTCTGGCCCCAGAATACCCCACTCTTCTTTTTACTTTTCTTGCTAGGGAGTGGGGCAGAGGTGGGGAAGGTGAGGTCAAACCTGGGGGTGCTCAAGGGTTACTCCTGGCTCTGCACTCAGGAATCACTCCTGGAAGTGCTTGGGGTCATATGGAGTCCTAGGCATTGAACCCAGGTTGGCTGCATGCAAGGTAAGTGCCCTACCTGCATGTAATCTACCTATCACTCTGGCCCCCACAGAACTCCTTAGATTCTTAGTTAATTATAACCTCCAGAAGCACAGCAAATTGTTGATTCTCTATCAAAGCTGAAAGGGACTGGGGATATGGCTCAAGTGACAAAACATGTCATGTGTATGTGAAGCCCTGAGTAAGAGCTTCAGCACTGCACGCCCCGGCACCATTTCCAATTAAAAAAATAGTCTAGAGGTCAGAGATGTGGCTCAGTGGTGGAGCACATGAATTGCATGAGACTATGGGTTAAATTTCTGGCAGTAGCCTTAAAATGTGGTTTTCAAAGAGGGAAAAATAAAAGTCTAAAGGGATATGCACAGGCCATTAGGAATTTGGCTCTAGAAAAGAATGAAAACAGCTCACAGAAAATCTATATGGATCCTAGGGATCTGATCTATGGTTTTCTTCACTTATCCACTTGGGCTGTTAGCACTGCCCTTGCTTACTGGCACCCTCATAAGAGGTGTGGATTTAAGTCACTTTTTAGTTTTGGTTAGCTTTTGGGCCACATTCAGTGGTGCTTAGGACTTACTCCTGGCACTGGGCTCATGAATCATTACTGGTGGGGCTTAGGGTGCCCTACTAGATGCTGGAGGTTGAACCCAGGATGGCCACGTGCAAGGTAAACGGCCTACCCATCATGCTATCTCTCTAGCCCTGGATATAAGTCTTGATCCTTTGATGTCACACAGGTGAAGAGAGAAAATCAACTTCCTGTCTTGCTATAAGAAAGCCAGCTATGGCTGTGCCTCTTACTAGAACCCAGATAGCACATATTCCTTAATATATCATCAAATATAAATACAGAGACTCTCACCTTAGAAATGTCCAGGTCACTGAAGTAGAGGAATCAGTCACTAATTCTCTCCCTACCAACTTAATGGTCCCCTTTCTATAGCATTAAAAACAATTTATTTTAGGCCACACACCTGGTGGTGGCTCTGGGGCTTCTTCCAGCTCAGTTCTCAGGGGCAGCTCTCAGCTTTGCTCAAGGAAGGCCCATCTGAGCCTGGGGGATCAAATACAGGACTTTTGTATTTAAAGCACGAACTCCAGCTTTCTGAGTTATATTCCTGGCCCTCTACAGTACCTCATAAAGCACTCAAGTGCTCTCTAAATTTGTTTCATTATACAAATTCCTAGTCAAATCTAAAACCTACCAGTTTTATTTATCTATCTGTCTGTCTGTCTGTCTGTTTATTTATTTATTTATTTTGCTTTTTTGGTCACCTGGCAATGCTCAGGGGTTTCTCCTGGCTCTGCACTCAGGAATTATTCCTGGCGGTCCTCGGGGACCATATGGGATGCTGGGGATTGAACCCAGGGCGGCACAGGCCAGTGTGTGCAAGGCAAACGCCCTACCCGCTGGGCTATCACTTCGGCCCCCAACCTACCAGTTTTAGATTTGACTTTTAGAGAATCCTGATAAGCTTCTCTAAAAGTCCTAGTATGGGTTGGGGCCGGAGCGGTAGCCCAGTAGGTAGGCGTTTGCCTTGCAGCGGCGCGCTGAGCCGGCCCGGGTTCGATCCCCGGCATCCCATATGGTCCCCCCGGCCAGGAGTAATTCCTGAGTGCAGAGCCAGGAGTAACCCCTGAGCATTGTCGGGTGTGACCCAAAAAGCAAAAAAAAAAAAAAAAAAAAAAAGTCCTAGTATGGGAATCTTAAATCTTCAAGGTCAAAACACAGATGGGATATAAGAAGAGTTGATTTGGGGCCAGAGCGATAGCACAGGGGGAGACCTGGGTTCGATCCCGGCATCCCACATGGTCCCCCGAGTGAAGAGCCAGGAGTAACCCCTGAGCATTGCCGGGTGTGACCCAAAAAAGCAAACAACAACAACAACAAAGAGTTGATTTGCCCTTGAATCTATTGTAAATCCAACCATCCTCCCCAGTGATCTGTAGCATTCTCTGACTACAGAATTGTCTTACCGGGCAAGAATTGAACAAAAGGTAGTTTCTCCAATTTGGAATTAGTTATAGGCCAGTACACTGCAAAGACAAGCGCATGCACACCACGACTAACATGTGTGATCCCTGGTAGGCACACAAGTGTGTGAGTACCACAACCAAGTGTGTGATTCCCAATCACACACAACTGTAACAACAAAGAGAAGGGGAAGTTAAAAAAAGTTTGAGATCAACATACATGTTAGCCAACATAGCATGCAAAGCCTAACTTCCCTAGAATGCCAAGACAAAGCTATAATCAGTGAGGTATAGAGCCACAAGTTTTTTTTGTGGTGAACTTGAAAAACGTGCATTTCAACATTTTTTTGCCCAGTCAAGAGCCCCTGGGGACAAAAAGCTACAGATGCCAATGCTTTCCAACTGCTAAAAGCAGAAAAGCAAGAGAGCCTCTGGATCAGGACCTGTACCTTGGGCTTGTTTGTGAGTCAGTACAGCTTCTGTCCGCTGCACGTGTCTTTTCAGCAGCTGAGCGCTCCCAACCTGACTACATTTCTGTGCAGAGGTCACTGTGGTCACTTTGGTCTTGGGACTAGAGGTGGGACTACTGGACACACTGGAGAGATCCTGAGCAGTGTGAAAAAAGACAAGAATTGAGTCAATGGTGCAGAAAAGTAACCACTGTTTCCCTAGAAATGCCCTGACCAGAAACTGTCGTAGACACTCACTGAAAAGGCAGCCTCAGGAAGTGAAGAACCTAACCCACCGATCTGGCTCCCCCTTCCTGCATTACCTCTGAACCTGAGGGTGAGGCAGGCAACTTGGTAGCTGGGGAGGCAGGTCGACTGGCTCTCTCAGGGATCTCAAAGGCAAGGTCTCTGCGAGTCATGTCCCGAGGCTTTTTCTTCTTCTCAGCGTCCTGATCCCGGGGCTCAGAGCCCATGTGGCCCTCAGTTCGAGTGAGCACTCCAGTCAGAAAGTCAACAATCTCATCCTAGGGAAGAGGGAAGCAGGCCTCTCAGTCCACATCTTTAACAGTTTTAATTCAAACTGAAACGCTTTGGCATGAAATGTTCTGGTCTTTCCTCCCCAATACCTGCTCTGCGGCAACTCCTACAGTGCCTTCCCCCTGATAATTTGCTAGTATCTACATCCATTACTTCCCGCCCTCTTTCCACCTTTCCTTAAGCACAAGTAGACATCACCTCATCTTTTAGAGACACAGAGGCTATTGACAAGACCAAGTCAAAAAGGTTGAAGGGCAAGCGTAACTGAGAAAAACACAGAAAGCAACTGTCTACCTGAATGCATCTGTCCACCATGCTTTGAGTCAACCCTTCTGATTTCTTCTTTGCTTTGCTTATTCTAAGAAACAAACAAACAAAAAATAACATTTATTTCCAAACAGTCCATGGCATCACATGCAGATAAGAACAGATCTACCTTCTGTGTCAGGAATTTTCTAGGCACAGGAAGGAAGATACTTAGTCTTCAGGCAAACCTACAAAGTCTAGGAACCTCAGTTTCCACATCTTCAAAATAATATATATATATTTTTTGGCTTTTTGATCACACCTGGCAATGCTCAGGGGTTATTCCTGATTCTGCACTCAGGGATTACTCCTGGTAGTGATCGGGGACCGTATGGGATGCTGGGGATTGATCTCAGGTAGGCTGTGTGCAAGGCAAATACCCTACCCACTGTACTATCGCTCCGGTCCCTGCAAAATAAGTTTATGTAAAGAACAAAAGAATGTATGAAAAGTGCCTGGGACTTTTCATACATTCTTTGTTCCAATGCTTTCCAGTACAAAAGAATGTATGTGCCAAAAGTGCTAATAAACCCATGGGTAAATAAATAACTACCTTACTAATATCTCAATCATAAGTCCCCTAACACAAGCCCTGAAATTTTACTGAGAGCTCTGAAACGGATTTTATTAAAAGGAGAGGAAATGTGGTCAGTGCTAGGTCCATTTAGAACAGATTAGTTCAAAAGGTTAAGAAAAACATGATCATAGTGGGTTACACATCCCTCTCTGGAATCTAGCTTTTCAAAACCTAGGCTTCTGACTGGAATCTCAACAGATGGACAAACAAGTCCTCAAGAGACAGAGTGAGCAACATTCTCAGTCTCTGAACTCTGCGATGCCAATTGTTGGCTTCTTTTTTATTTTGAGGATGGGTGGGAGTAGGGGGGGTGGGGGAAGTGGGCCTGGTTTGGGGGCCACACCTACCAGTGTTCAGAGCTCTGCATTCAGGGACCAAACCCAGCAGCACCGCATGCAAGGCTACCCACTGTATTAGCTATCTCTCCTGGTTGTTGGCTTCTGACCTTTGCTAGTGAGTACAATGAATCCCGGAAACTAAACAATTGACCCAAACTTTTTCACAAAATAGCCAGTTTAAACTGAGGTTTCCTATTTCTGTTCAACGATCTTAGCATGAGGCAAATATTTCCTAAGCAGCCTCACACATAACTACCAATTAAGGTATCTCCATTTTTCTCATGGCAATTCTCCACCACCCAGTCTCCTAAATATGTTTGGGGGCAGGAGTGACAATACAGCAGGTAGGGCATTTGCCTTGCATGAGGCTGATCTATGTTTAATTCCGGCGTCCATATGGTCTCTGAGCCTAGAAGTGATCCCTGAGTACAGAGTCAGGAGTTAAGTAAGCCCTGAGCACCCCTGGATATGACAAAAAATAAAAGAATGTCTGAATTAAAAAAAAATTTTAGGGCCGAAGCAATAGCCCAGCAGGTAGGGCATTTGCCTTGCACGCGGCCGGCCTGTGCCGGCCCGGGTTCAATCCCGGCATCCCATACGGTCCCCCGAGCACCGCCAGGAGTCATTCCTGAGTGCAGAGCCAGGAGTAACCCCTGAGCATTGCCGGGTGTGACCCAAAAAAGCAAAAAAAAAAAAAATTAATTGCCTTAATAATCTAAGCATTAGATACTAAGTCTACAATAAGTTGTCAAATGACAGAGCAGAAGAACTTCTCTAAATAGTCTCTGCATAGAAAACTGATAAGACAGGTACTTCCTTTAAGCTTTCCAACTGAACATTAAATGAAATTAAAACCGAGCATTTTTTTTCTAATGTGAAATAACTGACAACTTCTACTTATATACATTCCATAAAAACATACCTAAAGGGACAGTAGCCATCTTAATGAACAAAGTTATTTTCCCCAAACCCAGTCTGGCAGTTTATACATCAAACTTATAGAAGAATGGTTCATAATTTCTTTTGGCTTTTCCCCCTTATATTTAAATAAAAAAAAAATTCTTCACTTTCCTTTGTTGTTGTTAGTGCTTGTGAGGGGTACTGAGGCAGAGGCGTCTGCATACAAAGTTGGTTGTAGAGGTCATATACACAAGGTCATATATCAGTACTTGCACACACACACACACACACACACACACACACACACACACACACACACACACAGCCTGTGGTATGCTGGAGATGACACACACAGTGCTGTGGCATCAGGGATCCCAAATGGCAATGCGGGGCTGGAGATAGTATTGCAGGTAAGGTGCATGTGGCTGACAAATTCAATCCCCAGCAAGCCATAAGGTCCTCTGAGGACTACCAGGGGTAGTCCCAGAGTACAGAGATAGGAGTGAGCCCTGAGCAGTGCAGGGTTGACCCAGAAACAAACCAAGCAATCATACAGCAGTATTATTGCTGGGTTTTGGTGCCACCAGGGATCAAACTCAGACCAACCGCATGCAAGGCAAATGACCTACCAGCTGTGCTATCTCTCGAACCTTCAAATATATAATTTTTTTCCATCATGAGTAAATCTGATTTTTATACCTGGTTTGCATAAAAACTTTTGAGTGAAAAGAGGTTTTGCAAGTGGAAAAAGCTTCAGAAGGCCAGGTGTAGGGCAGAGGTTTCAACATTTATGTGGCTACAAACTGCCAAAAATAGGGGCTGGAGTGATAGCACAGCGGGTAGGGCGTTTGCCTTGCACGTGGCCGACCCGGGTTCAATCCCTGGCATCCCATATGGTCCTCTGAGCACTGCCAGGAGTAATTCCTAAGCAAAGAGCCAGGAGTAATCCCTGAGCATTGCATGGTGTGACCCCCAAAAAACAACTGTCAAAAATAGAAGAAATTGGGGCTGGAGTGGTAGTACAGTGGGTAGGGCATTTGCCTTGCATGAGGCCAACCCCAGCATCCCATTGATCTCTGGCATCCCACATATGGTTCCATGAGCAGCGCCAGGAGTAATTTCTGAGTGCATCAATGGATGTGACCCAAAAATGCAAAAAAAAAAAAAAAAAAAGGTGAGGGGGAAGAAATTATTTCATGGACCACTAAAGCAAAAAGAAAAATCACAATCAAATAAATACTGATCATAAATCAATATTTATAACAGTACTACTACCTAGCAAGAAGCCAGAGCAAACCACACATCATGCAGTTAGTCATTCTCAACATCCAGACTCCATAGTTCCTCAGAGCTCCATCCAAGAGAAAACCCGATCTTCCCCCTTTAAGTTTCATCAGTAAATGGTCGAGTTGAGAGCCTTCTACTGAGACTATACCACCTACACGGTAAAGCCTGGCAAGCTACCCGTGTTTTATTTACTTGTTATGCCAAAAACTAGTAACAATTATGGACCTCAGTTCCATGACCTGAAGAATGGTTTTGGGCTCCTCCTGTCCCTGGAGCAAGTAGATGTCCTTGGGTTACACTTGCTTGTGACAGGACTAATGGAGATGTTACTAGTGCCCACTTGAGCAAATCGATGAACAATGGGAAGACAGTGATATAGTGATACTACTACCTAGTTCATGCATACTCTGTGCTACCCAACAGGAAAATTGGACCATCAGAAAAATTCCACAAAGCAGGTATGGGGGCTGAAAACCTTTTATTTTGTTAACAATATCATATCCAGGCCGGAGCAGTAACTCAGCAGGTAGGGAGTTTGCCTTACATCTGGCTGACCTGGTTCGATTCCTGGCAACCCATACTGTCCCCAAGCACGGCCAGGTGTAATTCCCGAGTGCAGAGCCAGGATTAACCCGAGAATCCACCCGAAAAGCAAAAAAAGAATGTATCCATGCTGTTAATTTCTGATTTGATTAGTCTGGCTGCACTGCCCCTTTACAGACACCTCTCCCTCACTACCTGGCTCTCTTAGTTGAGGAAAAGGACCTACCTGAGATTATCATCAGCTCCCC
>JAJIBD010014846.1:0-34690 GCA_021461705.1 Cryptotis parvus | reverse complement strand
GGTCTAATTACTTAGAGATCCAAGGTGTCCAGGTAAATATACTGGTAAGATCTATCTAGACCCACAAAGATTGTGGCAGCATGAGAGAAAATATTATACCAAGTAACATAGAATACATGGTAATATATCACTATCACTATCTTCCCGTTCATCATTTATTTGCTAGAGCGGGCACCAGTAATATCTCCATATGTCCTGTCTCATGCTAGTAGAACCCAAATGCATCCCCCTTGCTCCAGGAACATAAAAACTCAAACCATTATATTAGGTCATGGGAATGACCTAATATAAATGTTACTGGCATTTGGCATATCAAATACAACAAGGGAGCTTGCCCTTGTTGCCGTGCAGGTGGCATACTCTTGTAGTCACCTCTGAATAAAGCATTTATTGATGAACCGCGACGACCACCGCGAGCCGAGCTATGATAGTCTGGTCTGCTGGGTGGAGTTGTGATGAGAGGGAAGTCCGGATGTGGAAGATGGCGGCCCCCATGGAGTCGGGGGGGTTGTCTGGCTTGTTGTGAGGCTCTGCTGGGGTGGCAGGCCAGGGCTACAACCCGCCATGCCTCCCGGGCGCCTCATGAGTGGCTGGGCACAGGGAGAGTAAGGAGCAGCTCTGCCCCATGTCTGAGAGTTTCTGGTTCAGCATACCGTGGCCCGGAAGGGCGTGGCAGCCGAGGGTTCCATGCTGGGGGTCTTCTCCGAGAGGCTGGCGGGCAGGCTCCAGCAGGGAGCCCGGCCTTTTGGGGGTGACTCCTGAGGGGCCGGGTCCGGGCTGCAGGAGTGGCTCCCTTGTCGCTGCAGCAGGGGGTTCTGGAGCAGCCAGTAATAGTAGGACAGCCTCCCGGTGCTCTTCCCTGGCGCTGCCGCCCGCCGACATGCTGCTGCCCGCCGGGCACCGGGCACAGTGCCGGGCCTGGGCGCACTCACTGGGCTCCCACGGCGTGCTCGGCGGGCCGAGGGCACCTCCACTCCCGCTCCCACTCCGCTCTCCCACTCCCTCGGGTAATATATACTACCACATAAAAGTCACAGATCCAAACTGTTTTCTTGCCCCTTATCTACAAGGTGGCCTGCAAGAGGTAAGTCCAGGCAAGAGCGAAGGCTCTGAGTAACAGTGTACTGCAACAATGATAAGGTTGGTATACTACCTTGACCATCTTCTGACAAGAAGCTATAAGAGGATTTTTGACTAGGAGTGAAAGTATGTCCAAACGTGATCAATAAAGTATGTTTTCATACCTATATTTTCTAGACAAGGAATGGAAATATTACTGACATTATTTGAAGAACATAGTTATTAAAGAATTTGATAAATATTGCATAGTACTAAAAGTCCCTGCAGTGATAAAAATGCATTAAAATAGTTTATGACTTATATATGATATCAAGAACTTTTTATATCACTCATGGTCGTAATATCATATTTCCTCTAATTAACCAGGTTGTGAGAAAAGTACTTATACCTAATTTTTATAGGAGAAACCGAGGTTTCTTTTGAGGTGCAAAGACCAATTGATATGAGTCTTTTAGGATTTAGCAAAACATAATTAAAATTCTTTAAACTTCTAATCCCTTACAATACTACTCTTTTGCTTATGCTGAATGGATTGTTCAATACATAAAAGAGAGAAGACACCCCTAAACCTGCTATGATTCCATGTTAGAAATATGGAATCTTTCTGGTCATTCAAACTTCAAATTTTCTTTTTTGTAAAAGATGTATTCTGAATCAGATTTAAAATTT
The DNA here is from genome assembly GCA_021461705.1 of Cryptotis parvus. NCBI lineage: Eukaryota > Metazoa > Chordata > Mammalia > Eulipotyphla > Soricidae > Cryptotis > Cryptotis parvus. Next base: position 32,941 of record JAJIBD010014846.1, on the reverse strand, counting down.
TAAACGGGTGTTTTAAAAACTTTTAATTACTACAATTTGATTTTCAAAGTTGTTTATAATAGAATTACTTCAGGGATACAATGTTGCAACACCAGGCCCACCTTCAGTGGACCCGGGGACCCAGCCATCTCTCCTTCCCCACTCCCTACACCAGTCTGACCCTTTGGCAGCTATATAGCAAACTTAATTCCTTTTAAAAAAATACATAGTAACTATGTATTTGAATTTCATAATCTTCAATTATCTCAATACTTTCATTTTTCCAAATGATAAAAAATAAAGGTTTTGTGTAAAACCTCACCATCACCTTTTCAAGTTGATGAAATAATTAACGTGTTTTGAAATCACTGAGTGTGCTCAAAGTATAAGGATTCCAACTATCATATAGAAAAGCATCTTATTAGTTAATCACTGTAGCTTTTTGAGTTCAGACTTCCTGATCCAATTCAAGTTTTAGATATTTTATTAGACAAACGGTAACATATGAAGATATATTTTCTCATGAGTAATAGGAATATTAAAATGCTAATAAATGATTCATAAAGGTCCTCCAATATGTCTCAAAAGCTATTCAAAGCAAACTTTAAAAAATGCTCAAAACAAATTTAAATAAATCAATGTGTGTGGTTATTGTCAGTGAAGTTTCACTGCGTTGATGCAGAAGCAGAAGTTGCACTGCTTTGGTGTCATCTCTGCTTCTTCTGTTCTAAGATTTTTGTGTCACTGTTGCCTTAGTTTGGGGAGGAAGGTGACTGACTGTTGCATGACCTCTGTCTCCCTCTGTTCCTCTTCAGAGTGGAAGAGCCCTACTCTTCCTACAACAGGCAAGGGCAAACACTACAAGATTCATCCACACTTCACCAAGATATTACTACCTAGAAACTCAAGCTTGCCTTTAAAATTACTTTTCTCATTCCTCCCGCCAGAGAAAAGGGAAAGAATACTCTTACTAAGAGCAATGCATCAATGCTAGGTTTAGTTTAGAGACCGCCTAGCAACCTTGCAGTGAGGGAAGAGTAAAGCTAATGAGTGGGAATACCAAAATCAAAGTCCCTGAAAGGCAAGTGGTAGAGCAGAAGAAATAACTTATGTCAGGCATTCAGAAGAGCTTCTGTCAAATAAGAAAGAGGCAAATGCTTGATGACATCTTCCAATGCTTTTATTTTTTATTCAATTCATTTAACGATTTTATAGTCGATGGTCTAAAACATAGACAGTGAGTTTATATAAAGTATTTCATAGAAAGTTTTCAATATGTCACTTGTCAGTTGTCTTCCCGTTGTTCATCAATTTGCTCTAGCAGGTGCCAGTAACCTCATTGGGAATGAGGTCCATTATTGTTACTGTTTTTGTCATATCAAATACACTATGGGTAGCTTGTCAGGCTCTGCCATGGCTCTGGGTTCATCCAAAGGGACACATTGTTACTGTCATAAACTCAGCCACATACATGTAAGGCAATTATGCCATCACTGAACTACATCCCATATCTCTAACTTATTTTATCTATCTATCTATCTATCTATCTATCTATCTATCTATCTATCTATCTATCTATCTATCTATCTATCTATCTATCTATCTATCTTATCCATCTATCTATCTATCTATCTATCTATCTATCTATCTATCTATCTATCTATCTATCTATCTATCTATCTATCATCTATCTATCTATCTATCTATCTATCTATCTATCTACCTACCTACCTACCTACCTACCTACCTACCTACCTACCTACCTACCTATCTATCTATCTATCTATCTATCTATCTATCTATCTATCTATTTATTCATTTATTTATTTGCTTTTTGGGTCACACCTGGTGACTTTCAGTGGTTACTCCTGGTTCTGCACTCAGGAGTTACTCAGGGCGGTGCTTGGGGACCATATGGGATGCCGGGCATCAAACCCGGCCGGCACAGACCAGCCACGTGCAAGGCAAACACCCTACCACTGGGCTATTGCTCCTGCCCCGATTTTATATGTATCGTATTTTGTGTGCAGAATTTGAATATAAAGAGAGCCAACTCATAGATCTTGTTTGTGTGTTTTTTCTTCACTTAGAGGCTTCTTCCAGCTCAGAGATTAGGGGCATATGTAGTACCAGAAACCAAATATGGGTCTTCTGCATTTAGGTACACGGCCAGTCCATTGAGCTATCACTCCAGTTGAAATCAGATTTTAATTTAAATAATGTTTTGCTCTTTTCCTCCCTCATTTTCCTATGAAAAAACATTTATGAATTAAATTCATCATTCAGCCATGGTTGACTTGACAATAAAAACAGCAGTAGAGCAATTTCATTAACTAGCTCATTGGTTCTCAAGCTGCCTGCATTCATGATACTCTTCAAAGGCAACAATTTTCGTTAAGCCTTAAAGGGATTAAGAGAAAAAGCATGACTTCTAAAAGCACATCTCTAAAAATTAATGCAAAGAGAAACCTTGATTTCACAATTATTCAGCTATCTTCTTCAGAACAGTGACTGAGTAGCTTATTTTCTACTCTGATTATGGTATCTCATGAACTCCCAAGACAAAGTTTTTACATATTCTGAAAAACAAGTCACTTCTTTGGAAGTTCCCTTGCACTTCCCAACCTCTGTTTTTATTGTAAGAGTCTAAGTTATTTCATAAAATCCATCTCTCATTAATAGAACTAGCTAAAATTTCTTAAATGCCTATCATTTTTAAATACTATTAGAGGTGCTCTTATGTTCTTTAATTTTCTAATCCTCAAAATCATGACTTTTTGGTGAAGAATTGTTATGGTTCATTAAGTAGGTGCATACCTTACTATGCATGTAGAAGTACGTCTTTATAGCATCCTATGCCTCTCATGCAAGAGTCCTACAGGTACTGGGTTTATGGTGTTGGAGACACGCACGTGAAGATTTTTTACCTGTCCCTTAGTTAAAGCTTCAAGTTACTGGAGGAGGGAAACCAAATACATAACTTGGATTAAAATTCCATCAATGATTCACTTATGGTAGGAGAGATGAGTGGTTAAGGCACTGCCTTGCTTGTGTTCAACTCCAATTGGAACACTGGTACTATATATGATTCCCTGAGAACTGCCAGGAGTGACACATGATTAGAGAGGCAGGAAAAAATCCCTGAATACTCTTAGGACGACACCATCTCACATCAACCTCCAAAGGGGGTTTGGTACAGCCATATCCAGGAGGAGATAACTTTTTGTTTAAAAAAAAAATGGACCAATGACTTGGATCACATGCTTTGAACACAGGAGACCTGTGGTCAATCTCCAGCATGGCATGGTAACACAAGAACTGTGGGGACTTAAAAATTAGCACAGACCAAAATAATAAGCTTCTGAGTGCACTTCTACATGTGACCCTAAAAGGAAAAAAACAAAAAAATGAAAGAAAGTCAAAATATGATATGGACTCATCTGTTTTTACTGCTAGTAATAATGTCTTTAAAGTAAAAAACAAAAAAAACGGAAGAAAGTCAAAATATAATATGGACTCATCTGTTTTTACTGCTAGTAATAATGTCTTTAATGAAAGGAAGCAACATTATATCTGTACTTGGTGGAAGTGAAAGGAAATGAGCATACAGTGATTTAAAATGTCCGGACAAAGGAAATAGAGAAGAAATTTCACAGAGATATATCTTTAGCTTTATGTGTAAAAGACTAAGAAGGTGCTTTATTTATTTATTATTTGGTAAATTTTTGAATTTTGTTATTATTATTTAGTTATGCTTACGTACATAGTACCCTAATTTTTCTCGGTAGTGTGATTGAGGTTTGTAGGGAGTACATGATGCCGCTCTGTCTCACGCTCATTGATTTACAGAAAGCCTTTGATTCTGTGGAGACTGAAGCCGTCATCGAAGCCCTAGCCAAACAAGGTGTTCAAACCCAATACATTAAGATCCTTCGTGAGCTGTATTACGGATTCACCACCATAATCTCACCAATCTACAAAGAAGTGATCTAATGTGAAAAGAGGGGTTTGACAGGGTGATACCGCTTTCACCAAAACTCTTCAGTGCCACCCTTGAGAACATCATGCGACAATTAGAATGGGAAGGAATGGGAGAGAAGGTAGATGGTAGGCAACTACACCACCTCCGCTTCACTGATGACATTGTTCTAATAACACCAAACATTAGCCAAGCGGCACAAATGCTGGCTGACTTCGACTGAGAATGTGGAAAGATAGGTCTACAGCTGAATCTAAAGAAAACAATGTTCATAAAGAACGAACTAGTTCCTGAGGCCCCATTCACTCTCAATGGAACAAACATCTCTGAATGCAGCAGTTATGTGTACCTAGGTCGAGAAGTCAACATGATGAATGACCTAAAACCTGAGCTGCGCAGGAGGAAGAGAGCGGCATGGAATGCCTTCAAAGGCATAGAAGAAATAGCTAAAAGGACAAAGAACCTCCGGGTCCGGGCACATCTCTTTGACTCCACCGCTCTCCCTGCATTAACATACGCCTCAGAGACCTGGGCCCTATGAAAGCAGGATGAGAATGCTATTCGGGTCTCCCAGAGAGGAATAGACTCTACATAGGAATAGACTTTACATAGACTTTTATATAAAGTTACCTATTATTTTCTGGTCAAAACCTGTGAATGTGGCCAAAGCAATAGTAGAGTGAGTAGACCATTTGTCTGACCCAAGTTTAAGCCCATGTTGTCCCCCTGATACCAACAAGAGTAGTGCTCAACACAAGATTCCTGAGTGTAGAGCCAGGAATAATCTCTGAACATTGTCAGATGTGGCACCCAAACAAAAAGAAAGAAAACAGAAAACTGTGAACTTCCTCTCTTCTTGGCACACTCACCTTCTCTCTCACTGTGTTAAAAAGCACAGGTTATCTTTGTTAACAGGAAAAATCAGAGATTTTCTTTCAAGAAGCTAAACAGTGATCATGTCTAATGTTCATTGTGAATATCAGCATGGGGGAGTATATATCCAGATTATTTCAAGGGAAAAGTTCTCAAAGAGAGAATTTGGTATTGAAAATCCTTGTTTTAATAATCTCTATTAGGTGCATTGATACTTATTACAGATTTAACTTCTCTTCCTCTGATATTAGATGTATTTTCGTCTCCTGACTCTGAACTTTTTGTACAATTTTGTCTTCACTTAAAAAAATGTAAACTTGTTTTTATTATTGATTAATATTTTCTTAATGTCAATTACATTGATTGATTACCATTGTTTAGGACATAAAGTCTGGGGACAGTTTTCTGATGAATGTGTGGGAAGCAACTATTTTGTTCCAGTACGTGATTTTTTACTCTTATGATAGTACCATTTTTTTGAATATTCTTAATTTCATAAAAATAAGTGTCTCAGTCTTTTGATTTGTGTTTTGGTTTTGTAAACAATTTCAGGAATCTTTGCAAATCTCAGTCCACAGGAAATATTTTCTAAATTTATTCTAGATAATATATTATTTTTATTTTATATTTCTATATCTTTGTAAGCAAATAGAGATCCATTGGCCTCCTGATTTATGCTAAGTCTGTATTATTTTATCCGTAGCTTAAGTGACCCAACTGACCCAGTACAGCAAAATAAACATACAATTGGAAAAAAGGCAAAAGTTTACTGAATTGAACACTTCTACCTGGAAAAAAATTAAGAATTTTCAAATCTACTTTTGCTAAGATCTGAAGGATGAAGAACTCAAAAAACCATCACAAATCAGTATAAGCCAGATATCTTTTAAGAAGTCACAAGAAATCACTAAATTAAGGTAATGGAGAGTTGGAGGGGGTGGGAGATAGAAAAAAAATCAAGGGCTTGATAATTCTCCTTTATTGCCTGAATTTCTTCTTGTGTGAATGTAGGAGTAAGTGAGCCAAATATATAATGAACTGAAATATGAGTCTGACCAAAATTTTCATCGACATTGATTGTGTCCCATGGGTTAGTCTTAATCTAGACATTACCTGACTGTTGATCTCATAACTCATGTACATGAGAAACTGACTCCAGTGTTAGGAGTCAGCATTTTGTATTAACTCAATGATCAATTTTTCATAGGCTTAGACTTAGATATTTTCTATTCCTTGAATTCTACAAGAAGTTCTGAGACAGGACAAAAGATGGGAATGAACCAGTAGATGCCAGTAGTGAATTTAATAGAGTAGCAATTATCTGTGTCCAATACAAGCACTTAGGGATAATATTGGCTTTCAGGAAGACAGATTATAGAATTTGGCTAAGTATCCCACGAAGGATAGGCCCCATGCCAAGATTTTTAGATAGGCCTCCAAAGATGTTAGAACAAGTCTTCCCTTTGGCATGAGGATTATTCATTACTATTATTAGATGCTTAGCAGAATCAAGAGAAACTGTCCCTGCTACCTTAGCCACCAAGAAGAAATAATGACAAGTCTACCCAAATTTTCTAGCACGGGAAAAACAAATAAAAATGAGGATGATATATCATGTCAAATCATGAGAATGACATCTTTAAAAAACTGGAAACAACTGGTGTTGGCAGGATGTGGCACTTTTTGAAATTGAAAATGTCATTCAATTGTTCACTGTTGGTGGATTTGTCATCTGGTATAGCATGAAAATTTCTTACAAAAAGCAAGATTAGAACTACCATATGACTCATTAAGTTCACTTCTTAGTATCTACAAAATACAAAAGATTCACTCAAAAATTACACGAAACCTACTTTCATTGCAGCACTTAGTATTGAAGCTAGGGCATGAAAACAGACAAAATATTTAATGAAAGATGAATGGATAGAAAGTTTGTGGCATATATAAACAACTGGATACTAATCAACAGTACTTAAGAAAAGATGAACTCTTGAGTTTATTGCAAATGTGGTTAGATATGGAGGGTATCTTGTTACAGAAAGGAAACCAGAGGGAATGGCCAAAAACACATGAAAAAATGCTCATCATCACTAATCATCAGAGAGATGCAAATCAAAACAACAATGAGATACCACTTTTACACCACAGAGACTGGCACATATTCAAAAGAGCAAGAACAACAAGTGCTGGCGTGGATGTGGGGAAAAGGGGACACTCATCCATTGTTGGTGGGAATGCCGGCTGGTACAGCCTTTCTGGAAAACAATATGGACTTTCCTCCAAAGACTAGAAATTGAACTCCCATTTGACCCAGCCATACCACTCCTGGGAATCTAATCTGGGAAACCAAAAATACGCAGCGGAAACACCATCCCTACTTTTATGTTCATAGCAGCTTATTCACAATAGCCAGAATCTGGAAGCAACCAGAGTGCCCGAAAATCGATGACTGGATAAAGAAGCTTTGGTACATCTACCGATGGAATACTATGCAGCTGTTAGGAAAAATGAAGTTATAAAATTTACCTATAAATGGATGGACATGGAGAATATTATGTTGAGCGAAATTAGCCAGAAGGGAGAGAGACAGATACAGAATGACTGCATTTATTTGCATGGCATAAATATATATGTACATATTAGGATACCAATATCCAAGGTCAAGTGAAGCATATATCGGGAGGTCTTGTCAAAGGTGGAAATTATCACAAACGTGGGGGGAGTCAGAGTTTAGGTAAGACAGAAAATGGATTCACATGACAACCTTTTAATGTATGTTCTGTAATCCATAGTCTGGAAGGGAAGGAAAAGAGAAAGAGAGAGAAAGGGAAAGAAATAAAAGAACCTACCATGGAGGTGGGCTGGGGGGGAAGGTGGGGAGGGGACCGGGACCATTGGTGGTGGGAGATGGGCACTGGTGGAGGGGCGGGGGTGCTGGAACAGTGTATGACCAAAACCCAAACATGAACTTTTTAATTGTATATCTTTTTATTTTGTATTTCTCACGGTGGTATAATAAAATACTTAAAAAAAAAAAAGAAAGAGACAAAACAAAGGAATAATTATTAAACAAAGACAAACCCTGAACCTTAGCTTACAAAACCAGATTACTAGCAGTGGGAAGTGTGTGTGTGTGTGTGTGTGTGTGTGTGATGGCAGGTGTGTGTGTGTGTCTGAGAGAGAGAGAGAGAGAGAGAGAGAGAGAGAAAGAGAAAAATGAAGATTTAACTAAAAGTGATACATAGGCAGAGCGAAAGGTCTTAGAAATTTGGTGATGGGTCAAGGTGGATTAACCTCAATATCATATACATTAACAGTATTGTAACAATGTCACATAAGCTATAATAAAAATTAAATATCCTGCCCACACTAAGGGGGAGTTTATGCAAGAGCAAATGAAATTGCAATAAAGACATTCCACATCTGTTAAGGGATCTATGAATCAAGAGATAAGGTGACAATGGAGAAAGCTTTATTAAACAACAGGCCAGCAGGGTAGAGGACAATGGACTCAAGGGCCATCTGTCCTGGAATTCAGAAATAGCACATTATGTAAGGGGAGCAAAAGGTATATTTTTACAAAGAGCAAGCTGAGAACTGGTAGTGTTAGAGTGGTCAATTGTTCCTTTAGAGAAAGGCCCCTCTAAGGCATTCCCCAAAAATATCTGAAAAAGAAAAGAGAGATTTTCAATTAAGGATTGAGCTTACATGCTGTTTTTCTTATTTAAAAATATTGGGTAGGACAAGATAAGGAGAATACTTTACAGCCTCAGCAGTTCAGGCTAAGAAGTTAGGATAAGAAATGTTTACCAGTTTACTTTCAAGTTCAGCTCTTAAATATTTTGGGCCTAATTTCAAAATCATTAAGAGTTATATTAGAATTCTGCATGCCACAAAATAGTGAATCTTTCCATCCAGGAATGTGCCTCCCTCTATTTTTTGCCTTTATAAATCTTTCTTGGCCATACATCTAGTGTGTACTGTAAAGAAATATTCCTTTGGTCTATTGGAAGATCCAAGGAATAACTTTTTTCTAGAATTATTGCTAGAAATTATTCCTAGAAAACTTATTTTTGGTGCTATTTGCAGCAACATTTATGGTGTTTTTTTTCTATTTTCCTTTAGAATTAGTAATGGTGGTGACCCTATTGTTTATTATTCTAGGGGAAAATGTCATTCAATTGTTCTCAAGTAGGTATGATATTAGGTATGGATTGTTGCTTATAGTCTTCATATATTTTATATATTCTTGTGACCATGCTAATTTGTCGGAATATTTATTATTAAACATTGATGAGTATTATGTATTTTTTCTATCATGGTTACGGTAGTGGTGAGGTAGGAGAGCAGCAGCACCAGCCAAACTAATCAATCCAATCCCTGTGTGGGAGACAACCAGGCAGTGGAAGTAACTCAGGTGGATATTTTTAATCCAGACCTGGACAGCTCTAGACATGGAGAACTCCATGACTTCATGTTCCGAATGCCTCTCGTGCCCCTGGGCACTTAGGGAGCTCAATGCCCTATGTAATTTGGAAAAATTGAAAGAGGGCAATGGTCAGGTAGGTTCTTCTTTGACCCAACAACAGTGTGCTGAGTGGAGGGGAAAATAAAGCAGCCATTCTCACACTCCTGGGCACTAGGAAAGATACAGAACAAAGAGGAACCAATGGGACAAAAACCAGAGAGAACTAGCAAGGAGTGGTAGATATCAGAATGTTGGCAGACAGACTAGCAGGTGACTAAAAGCACTGTCCAGTGTAGGACTGGACCAAAAAATGGAGCTGACACTGCAGCCAGCAACAAGAGTGCCTAGGTAAACTGTGAAACAAAAAATGATAATGCCAAAGCCATCTAAGTTTCTGTGTGCTGATGTTGCACATAAATTTCCAAGAGCTAACCCAAAAAAGTGAAAGAAAATTTGCTGTATCACCTTTATAATTTTATTTTTCATATATCAAAATTGTATGGTTAACTTTCTGATTATCACTAATGCAACCTAATTTCTTGAAATAAATAATATTGCATCAAAACATAATTTATATTTTGTGTATTACTTTGGCTTGCTTATTTTTATGCACCTGTTTTACTTAAAGTGATCTGAGATATTGCCAGAAGGAATCATGTAGCGAGAAATACAGCTGTATAATTTTTCACTCTTATATTTTTGTCACCTTTGGAAAAAAATTTATTTTGGCTTTATTAAATATATTTTTAAAGGATTCTCCACTTTTTTTTTTTTTGCTTTTTGGGTCACACCCGGAGATGCTCAGGGGTTACTCCTGGCTCTTCACTCAGGAATTACTCCCTGGCGGTGCTCGGGGACCATATGGGATGCCGGGATCGAACCCAGGCCAACGCAGGCCGGCCCGCGCAAGGCAAAATCCCTACCCGCTGGGCTATCGCCTCCGCCCCAGGATTCTCCACTTTTATAGCTCCAGGATGTTTTTGTGTCTTTTTAACATTATTTCTTCCTTAAATAGTTAGAAAAATGTATTTATCAAAGGTTCACTTGATCACTCAATCACTTGACATCCCGTTATTCATCAATTTGCTCGAGCAGGTGCCAGTAACATTTCCATTTGACCCTATCACGCCAGTGTAGCCCAATGGCATCTGGTTGCTTCAGAAATATGGAAAGGTTAGGGTTTATTTTCTTGTGAAATTTTTGTTACTGTTACTGTGCATTATGTAAGACTCAAATACAACTGTCAGCTGTTCCATTTTGATATATTGCATCCTGCTATATGGCTTGAAAAAAAAGTATATATTGTTTGCCTTGCAAATGCTCAGGGTTCCAAGTCCCTTTGGCTTGTGAATCCCAGTAGGCAGGCAGACGGGGGGGGGGGGCCCGCATAGCAGTGAATTCTTGCCTTAAGTCTGTACAGAGTCATCTTTTGGAACCAGGAACCAAGATTGCGTGAGATCCGCTAAATCTTAATAGACCTGAGGAAGCTGGATCAGCCTATCTCTGACCAGCCCTTAATACAGTTACATTCCAGGACAGAATATCAGCAGGAACAGAGGTCAAGAAAAGGATTTTCAAAGGCGACCACTCCCCCAAATCTACTCCCCTAGCAACAGACTTTAACCTAGGTTGAAGTCCCATATGGGAGTAGCTTTTGAAGAAATCTATAAACGCCATCCTGACCAAAGGACGGCGCACATATGCTGCCTGAGCCCATGTGCTGCTTGAGCACACTTGGCCGAAGCACACGTGGTGCCCGAGCACATGTCGCCCGCGATCTCCCCTCTTTGAGATGTGTACTCTCTCTCTCACTTTCCTTTCTCCTTCCCCTTCCTAAAACTTTCATAATAAAATCTGTTTTACTTCCCTGCTTGTCTGCTACTCTAAATTCATTTTCTGTGAGGAAGACAAGAACCCCGAGGAAACCCTGCGTAAGGCCTTGGATAGACTTTCCTTTCCTGCAGAGAGCAATTCTGCGCTCCAGCCTGAGTCTGTGGCTCCCCAGAACTCTCGGGTGATGGGGATCAACTCCCATGCCTTGAGATCAAGCAGACGTCAGGTGTGGCTAGTCAGCCACCTCTGGGGCTGGTAGGGCTCAGGCCCAGCTGTGCAGTGGCTCATTGTAGACTCTCTATCAGTCCATAGCCTGCCCAGCAGGCCCAGGCAGCCAAGGCGGTTGGGGAGAAAGTGACCATCTCTCTCCCTTTCCAGCCTCACATAAGCCACCCGTTGGGCCCACCTACGCCATCAGCACTGTGCTGAGTCCCTTGTGCTAGCATGTTTCTGTTGTATGATCTGTGCTTGGTCTCCCTGTTTGCGGTTTCTGCACAACCTGGGAGCGGTGGGCTCTAGCAAAGGCCCAGCTGGAGGCCCTTCAGCCCAACATCACTTGATCACTTGACATCCCGTTATTCATCGATTTGCTTGAGCGGGCACCAGTAACACTTCATTTGACCCTATCACGGTGCCAATGTAGCCCAATGGCATCTGCTTGCTTCAAGAATACAAAGAGCCTCAAACCGTTCATTCAGGGTCTTGACAAAGAAGTCTGACCATCTTGTAGGTGGGTGGCCACGTGATCTTTTGACGCCCTGTGAGATCCAGTTGGTAACGGCTCTAGTCCAGCAGTCGGCCTAACATATTAGTCATATATTGTTCTCAGTCTACTCTTGTTAGTTACCAGGGCAGTGTAGGAAGATGATGATTTTCGTTGACAAATCTTTATGTCACCCTTCCTTTTTTTCTCTGAACATTTAGGAACCCCCAGGATTAGGAAAAGCTAAAAGAGGCTGTCTTGAAAAGGATACTTTGGAGAGTGTGATAACCTCTCTGGGGGAGGAACTGCCCCTTTACACTCTCTTGGCTCTGATAGGGTGCAGACAGAATTTGAAGCACACTTTATCCCTGATGAAGACTCTAGATCCTGGCCTGATGGTGCCAGCCAGTGGAGACTGCAGAGCAGAACGTCTCTTAATCGCCGCCTTTTCATTGATGTATTGTAAAATATCTGGTGATATTTGTCCCTCCATTTCATATCCTTACTGTTCTCCTTAATGAATATGTGAGTTTTCTGGAAAAATGACTCAAATGTGTGTCAGCAGTTGTCTCTGCTGTCCCTAACTCCCAAAGCATCTTGAAGCTGTTCTCTGCTTTGTACTAGAGGACATCCTTCCCACTTTAAATTGTTTTCATACCAATATTTCCTCCTTTCTATTCAACTGTTCTTGTACTTTTTAGATGAAGTCTTCTAGAAATAACAAAAAGACAGATGAAGAGAGATTTTATGAGGGGAGGGAACAGAAGTTTAATGACTGGTTTACATCATGCATGGTAGAGATCCAGAAACCAAGTAACTCTGAGATGTCTTATACCAAGCTGTCTTATACCACAGTCAAATAATGAAATAGGAAAGATGTTGGGGTGTGGGGTTGAACAAAGACCTAATAAAGAGAGGTGACAAGGGAAAGCTTTTGTACCAAGGAGAAAGGTTGCTATGCAACCTTGGTTGCCATGCAAACTGTTTTGCCTTTTCAGAGATAAAGGAGATTTAGATTACTTCTTTTCTGGTAGAGACTGGCAACCCTTACAAATGGAGATTCTCCTTAGAAATGTAAATATCTCTCATAAAAGAGTAACTTGAACTTAATTTTTAGAGCTTATCCTGAGTCTTTAGGTTCTTGTGTGCTGCCTGATCAAATCCAGTCAATCAGGGCTGTGCTCTGAGTGAGCTTATATCTCAGCTCTGTCTTCTGATTTTTAACTTGAGGGCCAAGGAGATAACTCACAGGACTAGAGCCTGTGCCATGCACACTGACGCTACCTATCACAGTTCCCTTGTTCCCAACCACCTCCCCAACACCACTAGCCCCATGCCGCACCAGACCCCAGCATTGGCCCCAGTTGGGTGCAGCCAACTGACACAGAGCAGCCCCTGGGTTCCCCTACACCTAGGTAATGGGGGAGATACAAAACAAACAAGCAAAATCAGTCAGCCCAAAACAATCCTATGCCAAAGCAGTATATTTTCCATGTTAAATTCTGCTTTCCTTAGTAAAGTAATGGGAAAACCCTTTGTAAACTTACTAGGTAATTTTACTATCCAGAAGTTTACTTTCTAGATAAATTTGCTATGTAGAAGTGATTTATATGTCACAACTTCCTGGATTTTTCTCATAACCAATGCTAATAACTGATAGGAAACTAGAGGATTTTTGCTTTTAATTTTAAAATAAAATTTAAAAAAAAATATTTGGTGGCTGGAGTTATTTTATGCCAAATGTAAAGAATTTTTTTTACTTTACATCATACTATAAAATGGAAAAATCAGGCAAATCAATATTGTTGGCCTATTGTGTTTGTTGATTGATTGCTGATTGATCACCCTGCTCTGTTCTAGTTACTGAAGAGGTGAGGAAGTACTTGAAGTAGCTATTGAAGGAACTAAAAAACAACATGTTTGCTCAGAAAATAATAGTCTCCCACAAATATAAAGAGGATGCTTTAAATAAATGTTTGTATGTGCTATCACCAGTATTTTATACACAAATACAAAGTATTTTGTGCTGAAGTCCAGCAGAAACATGCCACTTCTTTGCATTTTGTTATTCTACCTGTCTCTTATTTAGGGTGTCTAATACTCTATGGATAAAACAAATGCTTTCTTTGTTCCATAGTTGCCTCTTTTAAGGTCTCTGTGCCTCAGTTCCTTACTCTATAAATTCAAACTTGTAAACCATTTATTTTTCTTGTAAATGATACAGGAATTTCTGCCTAAAACCCAAAGAAATATAACTGTAAGCATTTATTACAGGAGTGCAAATGTTTAATTACCTTTTCAAAATTTTCAGTACAGTGACTAATAGAATTTTTTTAAAGATATTACAAAATTGAAATTCCATCGCTACATGTTCACTTGAGCTTTCAATATTAAAATCCAGAGAATTCTCAGTGGATAGTGAATACCTTATCCTATGGACTGATTGCTCTATAGAGAAGAATCCATTAAAATCAGTCTCAAAGTTTGTGGGGGAAAAAGAACAGACGTCAAGTTTAGAAAAGTTATCCAAATAACTAAAAAAAAAAACTCTGTATTCAGATTAAATATTTAGGATATAGGAAGATGTGTTCACAGAATCTATGCTTATTCTATAAAATTATAATTATTCTTGGTTCATTCTATAAAAAAGGATATTCTGTAACTGGGATCAAGAACCATACATATTATGATCAAAATGGTCAACTTTTTTTTTTTTTTTTTATTGTGGGGTTTAGGCCTCACCCAGTGGTGCTCAGAACTTACTGCTGGTTATGTCCTGGGGTTAATTCTGGATTACTATGATGATATGAATGGGGGTAGGAAGAATGGAGAGACCATATGCAGTGCTGGTGATAGAACTGACATTGTCCCATGGAAGGAAAGCTGCTTACCCCCCATGCTATGACTTTATACCCCACCAAGAATATTTGTGTGTGAAAGTAGGGCCACACCTGGTAGTGTTCGGGCTCACTCCTGGTTTTGTGCTGAGACTATTGCTAGTAGTGCTTAGGAACCATATACAATGTTGGGGATCAAACAAAGAATTGACTACTTACTAGGCAAATATTCAAATACTTATGCTATCTTTCAAGCATGCTTTAATACTCAAGCACTGTTCATTTATCTTTTATTTATCTATTTATCGATTTATTTATTTAGCCATGCATTTATTTATTTATATCTATTTAATTGTTTATTTACGAAGGCACCATCTAATATAGACTGAGTTCTAGGCATACTATGTTCTGTTAGGTCTTGCTATGGCGCAACTATGTAAATGTTGGAGTCCTCGCCCGCTTTGTCCACTTCCCCACTTGGATGGCAAAGAACCACACTTGTAATGCATTAACAAACAGGGTTTATTACGGCTAGCTGGGGTCAATCGCTTCACTGCCACACACGAGTTCCTAGTGAGAGTGTTGGACCCCGGGAGAAAGCAAGCAGGAATTATATAGGCCTTCCAAGGCCGTTACATGTGTCACAGCCCGTGCAAATCCATGTAGCCAATAAACTTAAAGAAAAACGTATTTCAAACATTTCATTCAAAAAGATCATGCAAGCTTAAAGACAAGAGAAGCCGTCTGTCTTGTTCCAGTCATGTGCTTAATCAACCCTGAGGACATCTGGTCCTTAGCTGGTGGTGAATCTATACTGTCCAGATGACCAGGACAGATACGCATGGTCAATGACTTGTTTGTTCAAGACCCGGGGCTTACATAGTTGGGGCTGTAGCAGGACTTAACAGTTCCAGCAACAGTCCTACTATCAGTATCAACTTCCCTCTACCACTGGTTCTGGTACCCTCCAACTCCCCATGTCTCCAATCCCAGCCTGCCTCTCTAACAAGCACATATTTAGGTTTGGTTGTTATGATTTTGATCTTGTTGTCAGTGTTATTGACCCTGCAGTTTGATTATATAGCTATTCCACTATTCTGCACAATTTATGAACCCAAGATCCTTGACATATTTCTTCCACCCTATTACTTCTTGCACCTCTTTTTAAATTTCTTAGAAATTCTATAGTTTACAATACTATTAATAATAGCTTCTCATAACATAATTTCAACACCACATCCTTCACCCATGTACCTTTCTCCCCTCCCCAAAGGACTTAATCTCTACACCCTCTCATTACCCAACACCCAACTCAGTTGTGTGGATCAGTTCTCCCATCATGTTGCCTTTTCTTCATTTTTTTCTTTTATTTTTAGGAGCTCATATGTTATGCTATGATAAAAAAAAAATCGCATTTTTATGGTGCTACAAACCAAACCCAAACTGCTAAACATGCAAAGCATTGTTTGCTCTGTCACTGAGTTATGCTGTCAAGACATTTGCATAAAAGGTATTCAAGGAAAATCCTACTGAAACAGTTCAGAAATAGTAGACATGATCTTCAAAGCAACTATTATAAATGTGTTCAATAGATAAGAGCAAAATGAAAACAACAGAACTAAGGGCTAACAAACTCAAATATAGATAGTTCAATATATATATATAATATATAAATAATTATGTATATATGATCAGTTCTAAGCTAATGATAGAAGAAATTGACAAAAGAAGTCTTAGTGAATTATGATAAGTAATAGTGTCCAAGAAAGAGAAAATATAAAAATGGGAATGCTTAAGAAATTTCCCACAAGATTGATGACAAACAAGAGATATAAGATGTATAATATGTAACAAATATTAGCAAGTATATATTCATGCAGAAAAAATACAAACTACATTTACAAAACATTAGCCAAATCATAATAAATATCAAAGATAGTGTTTTAAATAGAAAGAGGGAAAATATGTTAAAGTTGGGGAGTAACAGTTTAAAAAAAGTGAACTGATTTATCACTAAAAATGAAATTGGGGAAATGGAATTGAATTTTCAATGTGCTACAAGACATGTTTTAACTATATGTGAAAATATCAGTTTTATTTTTAACAAAAACACTTTTACAAAAAGCATAAAAATAAATATACATGCATTTAAATTTTAATAATAACAATTTAGGGACAAGAAAAAAGTTTAGAGGATATGGTGCTTGCTGTTGCATGCAGTCAACCTGCATTTGGTCCCTGGCACCACATATAATACTCATAGCAATACTTGGAATTATTCCTGAGCTCAAAGCCAGGAGTATGCCTTGAGTACAGCCAAGCCATCCTCCCTAGCTCCATCTGGATAAAAATATTTTTATAAATTATTGAAATAACATCACATTATAAAATTATATAAGTTTAATATATTAACCATATAATTCAATATCTATATATACTAACAAAGTGAGCAAAGACATTTTTAAAATTTTTAGAATATGAATTTTAGCAGAAGCAATCTGTCTTTCCCTGTCTGTGTTGAAATAATGTGTTTTACAATTTCAAAAATAAATTCCAGAAAATGACTTTCCTAAGTGCAAAGGGACACAGCATTTTTTCTCTGTTTCATGTTTGTTCAAGTTCATTTTTTTAATCGACTTATATATTTAAATATTCCTCAGTAGTTTGCTGTACATGCACAAAACTTAATTATAATGACCAAGTTTATCTGTCCTGTAATTATCTGTGCACAGTTTTAGCAATAGTTCTATTTACTCCCTTTTAATTATTGACATTACTGTTTTCATAATACAAACAAAAACCCCCCAAGATTTTGTATTAAAATGAAAATTTTCTTGAATAGATAGATCTATATTTTTCTGGCATTATATCTAAAAAAATAAGTGTTAATAAAATATTAGTGAATATAATTCAAAGTAGCATTGTAAAAGAAATAAACATAGAAAGAAGCAAATGAGTGTCACTTCAGATAGCATACTTCATAATTTAACTTATTCTAGCAACATGTTTATACCTATTTATCATTTTTACATATATACGTAGCTGTGTTTATAGAAAATATTCCTTTTAGTGCACAGGAAACAAATATTTTTCAGAGAGGGATGGTATCATTCTGATGGTGCAATAGGCTATGCTGTCATTGAGTCTCCATAGCCAGACAACCAAATGGCAGCCACCATTTGAGAAAATACTGCTCTTGTCTCAAATAACAGAGCATAGGGATAAAGCTAAAGCTACTGAAGAACACAGGCTCCTGGGAGGAGAGCAATGTTTACTGTTTTTGTACCACTACTGGTGATGCTTAGGCTCTACTCTCCAATAGAGTGCTCTGGAGTCTGTCCCTATGTTGCTTGGAGTTCATGCTGTGCAGGAAATTGAACTCTGGCCTCCTGCATGCCAAGCATGTCCTCTGAGCTATCACTAGTTTAGAAGGATAGAGTTTTATAGGTAGTCACTTAGTATTCCTTTCAGAGGTGGTTTCTATGCAGCAAATGTCTTCGGTTCTAGTTTATGTGAGATTGTTTTTATTGTCTTGCAAACCTGAATGATAGCTGAGTAGAGTTAAGGATGCTGAGTTGAAAGATGAAAACTTACTGGGGTTTGAATATATCAATCTCTTCTCTTCTCACCTGTGGGTGAGAGATCTGTTGTCAGTTTTATCGTTTTCCCCTTGTACTTGAGTTTCTGTCTCTTTCCTGCTGCTCTAGTAATCTTAAATCTTGGTTCCTGCCATTTTGATTGCAATGTGTCTTGGTGCTCTGGGTTTATTTTTTTGTCACTCAGGTTCCTCCTGATCCCGTGCTTGGGTTCCCCTCCTCACAATGGGTGTTCAGCTATACTTTTTTTCCACTAGCCTTCCTCCCCACTTTTCTTTTTCCTCTCTTCCCTTTCATTTGAAATCCAATTATTTGGAAATAATTCCTTTTCTTTTTGTTTGTTAAATGCTTTCTATTTCCTTTGAATTTTTAAACATTCCTTTCCTATTGCTACCTCTCTTTTTCTTTTTGTTCTTTTTCTTTCCCAAACAGAACAGAATTCAAAAAATACCTTCAACGTAATCAGAAAATTAAAGAAAACTAGTCTCTTAAATCAAATTCATGTTTCTTGTGTTAGATCCTATTTTGAATTAAAAATATTTTTATTTATTATGTTCATTGGAGAGTTTTTGTTTATCTCACCACATCTCTTTCTTTGCTTTCTGTATGTGCATAACAAAATAAATAGAAATTTACTATTTGGGATTCATTTATGAAAAATTTTTTTAAAATTATTCTATTTATTTCCATTCATGTACTTTTTGAGGGCTATGTGTTGGGCCACAGCCAGAGTTAAAGAGCACTTACTTCTGACTTTACACTCAGGAATTACTCCTAGTGGGCTTGGGAGATCACTTGGGATGTTGGTGATTGAATCTGCATCGCTCGCATGGTAAGCAAGCACCCTACCTGCTATACTATTGCTCCAGCTTGGTTCATGTATTTTATGTTTTGTTCCTTCTGCATTCTTTACTTGAATAACATGAGTATTGCTTTCTATTATATATAAGCCATTCTTTGAAGCTTGTGACTGTTCTTTCTAGTGCACATTTGGACTACTTTTCTGAAACTTTTTACTCAAAAAATTTTGGGGGCCAGAGAGAGAACAGTGGAATTGCTTTTGCATGTGGTGACCCACCCAGGTTTGATAGCCATCAACCCATATGGTCCCCAGAGCCTGCCAGGAGTGATCCCTGAACATAGGGTCAGGAGTAAGCCCTGAACACCACTAGGTGTAGCCAAGCTCTCTCTCTCTCTCTCTCTCTCTCTCTCTCTCTCTCTCTCTCTCTCACACACACACACACACACACACATATACACACTTCTAATTCTTGTGTGAGCAGAAACTCTTGATTCTTACCTAACATCCTTTCTTAGTCCCTTGTCTTACAGATTCTATGGATGGCACATGTTTTTGTTACACCTACATGTGCCTATAATTTGTTATACCTACATGTTTCTATAATTTGGTTTTGCAATTTCCTGTTTTGCAGAAGACACAATTTGTGAATTTCATGTATCCCATTCCATTCTCCTTAGGTTTTGTGTGATTCTTTAAAAATCAATGGAAGATACCTAAATAAGGCATCGATACATATTTTAGAGATCAGGTTTGTAAAATATTTATAACAACTTAATGAATCTGGGTGGCAGAAAGAGTTTTTTCTCTTTGCTAGAGATTCTGCTAGCTGAATATATGAATATACTTTTTATAGCATCTCATTACTACTAAAGTTAATGTTAAATTAAACTTTTTCATCAACTAATCTAACTTAGGTTAATTAATGTTCAGGCATACTGTGTCTATTCGAAGAACGTGTGATTAACATTTTAAAAGTTAATTTGAGTTCATACCTAGGGAATTGTTCTAATAGTGGTAGCTGGATTACAAAGTATTTTGTAGGATAATGATAAAGATAAAATGAATGCACAAAACAACACAGTGGGCTGTCTATTTGAATGTCTCTAATATTAGAAAATTATGCACATATATAGATTAATCCGTTTTTATGATTGAACTATTAATTTTAATTTTAAAACCACTATTTTTACTCGAGTTTTATTAACTTGCATTTATGATATAATTAAATCAAAGTGTATCTTAGAATCCTTTGGTTTTTATTTATTTTTGTAGAACTGTTTATTTATTTTAATAAATAAATAATTCTAAAAATTACCTGGTGATGCTCAGGGGTTACTCCTGGCTCTTCACTCAGGAATTACTCCTGGCAGTGCTCGAGGGACCATGTGGGATGCCAGGGATCAAACCCGGTCGGCTTCGTGCAAGGCAAACACCCTACCCACTGTGCTATAGCTCCAGCCCCTCCTTCGGTTTTTAAATATAAAATTAAAGTCTATCCAAATTTTATTCCAAGCTACTCTGTTTGGAAAATTGGTATCAAAATCATGATCAATTTACAGGTTGCATTCTTATTCAAGCTATATGCCAGTCCTATATAGTATTCTCTTACTATTCATGACTTTTTATTATTGCATAGTCTCTTCTCTAGCTAACAAAAATGTCTTCAAATTCTACTGGTATATTTTTATTCACTGTCACTGTCTTCCCATAGATCATCGATTTGCTCAAGCAGGCACCAGTAACATCTCAATATGTCCTGTCACATGCTAGTGTAGCCCAAGGGCATCTGCCAGCTCCAGGAACATAATGAGCCTCAAAACATTCCATCAAGTCATGGGAATGAGGCCTATAAATGTTACTGGTGTTTGTCATGTCAAATATGACATGGGTAGCTTACCAGGCTCTGCCATAAGATAAATGTGGAGCTAATTTTGTTTGGTAGGAAGGGGGGCCACACCCTGCAGTGTTTCGGGCTACTCCAGGCTCAGTGCACATTGCCGGACAAGCAAAGCATGTACCAAAGCCAATGAACAAATTCTCCATATCCTAGAGCTGACTTCCACAGAAACTTATTAATTTCTCAATTTCTTACTGGGTCCTTCCTGTGTACAACAGCACATAGCTGGTAGAAGGGAACAAAATAAGGAATATATATTGTGCAAAGAGGGTCTAATTCAGATCAGAATTAAATGTATCATTTTCATGTTCTAATAACAGTTTCTAAGAATTAACCATGTTACTATTTCCTAACTTTTTCATGTCTCATTATTAGCAATTCTTACATTTTTCCAATGTGTCTTTAAACTACAATATGACTTTGCAAGGCAGCTCAAGCTTAGCATGCAGAGTCCAGCTAATGCAGTCCAGTAAGCACCACTGGGAACACTGAAATCCATGGCCTGGGTAGTCCCTAAAGCACCACCAAGTGTAGCCAAAAAAAAAAATTAATGAAGTACACTGAAACCATAAATTTCAAGTTAAAATACATTAAAATTTTCTCAAAATTATAAGACTTAAAAGCAAAGAACACACAATTTAAATATATATTTTAAATCTTGATGGTCATTAATCTAGCTTTTAAGAATATTGCCATACTCACTGGTAGAACTTTACAAGAAGAAAACAAACAACCCCATCAAAAATGGGGAGAAGAAATGAACAGAAACTTCAACAAGGAAGAAATTTGAATGGCCAAAAAGCATATGAAAAATTGCTCATCATCACTAATCATCAGAGAGATGCAAATCAAAACAACAATGAGATATCATTTTATACCACAGAGACTGGCACATATTCAAAAGAGCAAGAACAACAAATGCTGGCGTGGATGTGGGGAAAAGGGACACTCATCCATTGTTGGTGGGGATGCCGGCTGGTACAGCCTTTCTGGAAAACAATATGGACATTCCTCCAAAGACTAGAAATTGAACTTCCATTTGACCCAGCCATACCACTCCTGGGAATCTACTCTGGGAAGCCAAAAATATGCAGCAGAAACACCATCCCTACTTTTATATTCATAGCAGCATTATTCACAATAGCCAGAATCTGGAAGCAACCAGAGTGCCCAAAATTGATGACTGGATAAAGAAGCTTTGGTACATATACACAGTGGAATACTGTTGCAGGACTCCTAAGGGCTGCTGCATCTGCTCTGAATTGCCGCCTGCAAATCACTTCATAGATAAGGGGGGTAGTCTAAATGTGGCAGTTTATCTGACCATGTATGCTGTACTAGCTGGTATAAATATTCTCCCATGCTACCACAATCATCGTGGGACTAGCTAGATCTTACCAGCATATTATCCTGGCCACGTAGGACCCTAAGTAATTAGACCAGAGAGAAATGCTGTTTGCTTCCAAGCAAACAAGCATGGCTCCCTGATATACTCAAAGGCAACTAAAATACAAAACTACAATGAAGTAGAAGAGACTTGTGAAGGCTTGGAGAAATATTTAGCTGGCATTAGTATTAGTCTTTGGTACAGAGACATGCCATCTCAGAAACCCCCTTCTCTACCCTATAAAGGCATTTCCAGGCAGATCTTGGCTCAAAACATTAGCATACAAAAGGGCCTAGGTGAGGTGCAGGGAGGGATTAACTAAGGGCATTTGACCCTCCCTGCTTTCCATAACAGTGGGAGGAAGGTCTGAGTTGCAGGGGTATAAACTAGCCTGTTTCCTCTCTCCCGTGCTTCTTTGTGGGCTCTCTCTTTGTGAGCACTCACCCTTCTTGGAAGTCTTGTCTTCTTCTCCTTTTACAAGGCCTTTACATGTGGTGGCCGCCATCTTAGCCTACATGTGGCTGGGGTTCTAGCCTGGAATCCTAAGCACCGGGCTTTTCCTTTTGCTGATTTGTATGCCTGAACCTGTGATAAGTAAAGCCTTTTAAAACTGCATCGGATTCCTGAGTTTTCATCCATTCCTCGCCGGCTTCAGAGGTAGAAGGGAACTCGCTTCCCGGCACTGTTGGGGACCCTGGCGGCGCGCCCGACAGAATACTATGCAGCTGTTAGGAAAAATGAAGTTATAAAATTTGCCTATAAATGGATGGACATGGAGAAGATTATGTTGAGCGAAATTAGCCAGAAGGAAAGAGACAGATACAGGATGACTGCATTTATTTGCATAACATAAATATATATATGTACAAATTATGATACCAATATCCAAGGTCAAGTGAAGCATATATCAGGAGGTCTTGTTAAAGGTGGAAATTATCACAAACGTGTGGGAGTCAGAGGCTAGGTAAGACAGAAAATGGAACAGTGTGCTAACAATTGTCGAAAGTACTAATACCAATCCTGAACTGAGCATTAGAGGCAAAAGATACACATGACAACCCTTTAATGTATGTTCTGTAATCCATAGTCTGGAGGGAAAGGAAAAGAGAAAGAGAGAAAGGGAAAGAAATAGAGAACCTGCCATGGAGGCGGGCTGGGGGAGGGAGGAGGTAATTCGGTAGTTGGTGGTGGGGATGGGCACTGGTGGAGGGATGGGTGCTGGAACACTGTATGACCAAAACCCAAATATGAACTTTTTAATTGTATATCTTTGTAATTGTATATCTCACAGTGGTATAATAAAATGCTTTAAAAAAAAAAGAGACCAGCTATCATGAAGGGAATCAAAAAGATAATAAAATATCTCCTCATAACAAAAAAAAATAAAAAAGAAAGAAAACAGAATATTGCCATATTCTACGACAACATTATAATTACAGAACATGCCTGCACATTATTATATTTACACAGCAATTTCCCCCTTCTTTTGCTTTGTTTTACTTTTGGGGGTCACATATTTTTATTAATGAGCACTAATTCATATCAATATTTTACTCAAAAGATACTTTAGCTATAATATGTCATTACCACTAAAAGTTGATATCATCTGATGGATAATTCCTATTATTATATTTTGGCTATTATTTTGAGTTTTTTGCTTTTAGGTCTTGTGCCTGGTACTGGACCCAGGACTCATACATGCAAAACAAGCGTTCATCCCTGGTGCCTTTGGCTACGTCTTTTAAGACAACATACTGTGTGTCATTCTACATTCCATTTAACAGTTTAAACTTTAGTCTTCTATTGATATTTTATGAATAGTTTAGAGATACTGTATAAATGAGTCTGCATCTAACAACTGAATGCTAAAACAAAGTACTGTAATAGCATTGTTTTAAATCTATAAACTATTTGATATATAATATATACATGAATATATCCTGAGTAATTAAAATTCCTGCTTCATAAATCCATTTCCTTATTGATAACTTAAAATGCATGTTAACAAAGTTTAGAGTTTTATTAAAATGCCACCTTCTTAATAAGATCTTCCTTAGCTAGACTTTTTAAGTAGAAAAAAATTATGTAATGTTCGTTATCTTAACCTGGTGAGTTTGGTTCCATAACGTATATTATTCCCTTATAATTTCTATTTTACTCATCTATTTAAGTTTTGCCATCCCCTCTCCAGAATTCAAGCTTTGTGGTGCCAGGGACATCATATGCCTTCGCTCATGTTCTAGTCACTGCTACTAGATTAGCTCCTGAAATAAGTTCCTCAAAAGCGTTTGTTGAGTAAACTTAGAAAAACAAAAATCAAAAAGAGTTGGGCATTGTAGATGTCACATAAAAAATATCAGTTGTGTCAGAAGAGGCAACAAAAATGTTTTTGAGTAAATGTTTTTTTGTTTTCTTATAAAATATGACATTTAATAATCTAAGTAATATTTGTCAAAAAAGTTGGTGTATATGAGTTCCTGTATTCTGTGTGGTATTTAAATAGAAAGTACAATATTTGTCAGAATTTTGAGATAGAATGTAAGTATGGGAGCTGCAGTGATAATATAGCAATAGGGCATTTGCCTTGAAGCTAGCTGGCCTGGGTCTGATTCCCTGCACCACATATGACACCTTAGATGCCACCAGGAGTAATTCCTGAGTACAGAGCCTGGAGTACCCCATTAACACAGCTGGGTGTTGCCCAAAAACAAAAAAAAATGAAATAATAACTTCAAAATGAAGCTCTCAGTATTCTGGTAATGCTTATAATAGATATTTGTAGTATTAAATTAGTAGTGAAATAGTGAGCCGACCATGAGATATTACTAGAGTGACTATATTTGAAGCTAAAAAAATTGAAATACTAGTTTCAGGTTGCTTCCCAATTTCCTCACTGATGCTGTTTTTCATTTAATCATTCTCATGGTGACTGCCAAGAATAATCTGCCTGAAAAGTCCAAGACAGCTCTGTTTCCATTCATTTTTCCTATTTCCTGGTATGGGTAGTACTCTGGCAAAAAATGAGCCTAATATAGTTAAATTCTCTGAAGTTACAGGACCCCATCAGTGTGTGTAATGTAATAAAATATTCTATAATGGAGTGAAAGAGATACAATACCAAAACAGTTGTAGGAATAGCTCATTTTGGCATTAGAGTCTGATGTAGGAGAAAGAAAGTAGTGATAATTTAAATGGTGATAAGTCCCTTAACTCTTTGATTACATCAAATAGTTTGCAAAAAATAAATTAGGACATGTTCATCATATTGGCATTTCAAAGTACTGTAAGGTAGTTGGGTTAATTATCTCTTAATATGACAATATTATGTGTTCATAGTAGGTGCTAATAAAAACGTTAATTATAGAGAGGGAAATAGAGCAAGTAAAGTAACAATTTTTTTTATAAATATTGGCGTACATTTATATTATGACTTTGGAACTTTGGACCAATTAGAAACTGTTAATTATTGATCAATATTTCTGATTAGTTTCTTTCATACGTGTATCTATGCATCATCTGAGCAAAAAATAGACTACAATCTATAATGTTCAGCACCTGAATTTTCTTGTGTCATTCTCCATTAATATCCATCAAAATTAGATTACAACTTATTTTCAAATTTCCCCAGTCCTCTTTTGCTATGAGACTGCCAGCTCTTAGATCACAATTTGACTATGTTTGGTCCTGCATACATTTTTCTTGATGAAGAGGCTCTATTGGTTGGTTGTGATAAAGTTTTGCACATTCCCTAGATCCCCAGTTTTCATTGCTTTCCCATTTTCACATTTCATCACAAAGAGAACATGAAACATGGCCAAGATTAGGATGTAGCACATAATTTTTTCTAACTTTTGAAATTCATGAGCAGACAAATGACAATAAACTGCATTAAAAATAGTGGTGACATTAACATAAATGGTGACCTTTAAGGTGTCTTCAATTGCTAATAAAAAATTGATGTTGAATACCGAATATTTTATTTTTTGAAAACTATCCTCAGATAGCAAATGATCCCTTTTAAGAGGGACTTTACAATTCTGACATCAAATGATTATGGAATTGGTGAAAATTTTTCTTCATTTAGCCTTCTTTCCCTCCCTTGCTTCCTGGCACCATAGTATTGCGTCGAGGCTCACACACTTGGTTATGACGCTCACTGGAGACTGCCCACTTTGGTTTTTGTGCTCATTAGTCTCATATATATGTGGCATATGGAATCACAATAGTAGAGAATCTAGAGTTGAGATTGGGCTCAGATTCCGTAAGTATGACTGCACAGCTGGCATTCTACCACTGAGCCCATCCAGATCTTTTCTTTAACACTTCATAATGATTTAATTAGAGGACCCCTAAAATTTTACTCCTAAGACTGAAAAAATTTACCAGATAGTTAGTACTGGTCGCCTCTGGAAACATTGTGACTTTCCCTTCATTTGATGTTTGAAATCCAGATTTGTTTCTTTCTGAAATTCAAAATATTGACCAATGCAAATGCATTTGGTCACAAATAATAATTTCACTTCCTAGAAATTTCTTAGCCCTTAATTTTTATTGAACATAATTATAAGGCCAAATTTACTTTACTTAGTGCTTGTGGAATTTTTAATAAATTATTTGGTTTCTTTATTTTACTGTCTGTCCTTCTACTATCAGTATCCCCATCCATCTTATTTGGAAAGATTTTTTCCTACTCAAGTAGTAAAAGAATTCAGCCTCTTAAAAGAAAAAAGAATTTTCCACGCTTCTCCTTCATGTCCTTCATACATGTAGAGTGTGTGAATTCATTCTAATACTTCTTTGGCCTAATTTGGTTTATTATGATTCTCTCTCTCTTTCTTGTGAGTATTGCTAGAGGTTTTTAGATGTTATTTTATTTTCTCAAGGAGTAGCTTTTGGTTTTATTGATCTTTTGGATTTTTTTAAAATACTAGCTTAGTAATTTCTGCTCTAAGTTACACTATTTTCTTCCTCCTCCTGGTTTTGGCTACTTTTGTTGGTGATTTTCCAAAATCTTAAGTGGTGAAATTAAGTTGTTTATGTAGGCCATTTCTTCCTTCCTGCTGAATGCTTGCAGAGCTATAAACTGTCCTCATAACACTGCTTTTGCTGTGTCCCATGAGTTCTGTCCTCATTCTCATTTGTTTCCAGGAATCTTCTGATAGTCTCTTTGGTTTCCCTTCTAAGCTACTGGTTGTTCAGTAGCAAGCTGTTTAATTTCCAGGTGTTTAATTTGATTCTACATTTCTGTTCTGATTAACTTCTATTTTCAGTGCATCATGGTCTGAAAAGATAGTTGATATAATTTCTATCCTCTTGATTTTATGGGAGATAAGTTTTATGGATGAGCATGTGGTCTGTCTTATAAAATGTTCTATGTGTACTGGAGAAGAATATCTGTGTGTTCAGCTTTTGGGGCATGAAATGTAGCCTACTAGCCTCCTTTTTTTCCAATTCCTCCCTCACAATAAATATTTCTTTGTTGAGCTTCAGTCTAGTTTATCTATCAAGAGGTGACAAAGTGGTGTTGAAATGTCCAACTACTATTGTGTTGCTATCAACATTAACTCTTCAAGTCTATTAGTAGATTTTTTTCAGTATTGTACTGGTCCATCCCTCATTAGATGTATATATGTTTAGGAGTGTGATATACAGACCCCTTGATCATTAAGAAATGACCTTCACTGTTTCTTATAACCTTTTGCAGCCTGAACTCTATGTTGTCTGATACTTGTTTGTTTTATGAGGGTTGTTTGCTAGAAGTTGTTTTACAGCCTTTGATTCTGATTCTGTGTTTGCTCTAACTGTTCAAATGTATTTCTTGGAATAAGCAATGTTGGGTTTAATTTCCTAATCCATCCTATCACTCTGTGTCTATTGATTGGCATAATTAGCCCATTGATATTGAGATAGAATATTATTAAGGGGTTTATGCCATCTTTCTACATGAGCTTGGTGTGTTTATAGCACTTGCCCTACCTTAAAGTAGCCTATTTACTTCTTGTAATAATGGTTTTGAATTTATGAAATTTCTGAGCTGTATTTTTACCTGTGAAGTTGTGTATTGTTTAAATCTAAATGAGAATCTGAACTTGAAGACAGAGGTGGGATCACTTGACTTGACTTACATCCCATTATTCATTGGTTTGCTCAAGCAGGGAAGCTGAGGGGCTCGCTGACTTCACTGTCGCTGCTAGCCGCAGCTGTGCCACTCTGTCACATGGACAGTGGTGGTATATAGTGAAAAAAACTCAGTAAAATGAATGTCTCCCCTTTGATCTAAAACATGATAAGTTGCAGAAACAGTTGATCTTAACATAGTAAATTGAGATTCATGCAGAGGTGCCAAGTACACTATAGTTAGCATGAACTTGACTGTGTTGTCTGAGTTCTAAGCTTCTAAGTGCCTGAGTCTGATTATTCAGCTTTGTTATACACTTTTCATCTGATTGTTGAGGGAAATAATTTGTTAGTAATTTCTCCAGAGTTGATGGAAAGCTTCTGAAAAAATTGACATTTGGGAAAGATTGCAGAAGGCAAGTAACTCAGAGACATAAGGCAGGAATGTAGTAAGTTTAAAAGAGAGTTAAAGGAAAAAAAAAATATCCACTTAACATCAGGTGAACCTCTTAAAAAATATTCAAGGTTTGTTGAATTCAAAATATAGTGTGAGGTATCTTTCTCCCAAAACCCAAAGACATCGATTGTCTATGATGGCTGCCACTGCTCCTGTAAGGTTACATGAATAAATTCAGGAAACTGTAAACTTGTTTTTTAAAAAATTGTAAAGCAATGTCATTAGCTTTCACGTTGTTTATATGTTAAAATGATAATGTTGTGTATATATTCATTAAAATAAAATATAAAGAATTTTCCGTTTATTTTTACCCTTATGAGATACTACTCATATCTCATAAGGGTAAAAATAAACCCTTTAAAAAGGGTTTATTTCTCAAAGAAAGCCTTCGATTCTGTGGAGACTGAAGTGTCACCGAAGCCCTAGTCAAACAGGGTGGTCAAACCCAATACATCAATATCCTTCGTGAGCTGTATTACAGATTCACCACCAGGATCTCACCATTCTACAAGGAAGTGATCACTGATGTCAAAAGAGGGCTTTGGCAGGGTGATAAAATTTCACAAAAACTCTTCAGCACCACCCTCGAGAACATCATGTGACAATCAGAATGGGAAGGAATGGGAGTGAAGATAGACGGTCGACAACTCCATCACCTACACTTTGCTGATGACATCGTTCTAATAACACCAAACATTAGCCAAGCGGCACAAATGCTGGCCGATTTTGACCAAAGAATGTGGAAAGATAGGTTTACAGCTGAATCTCAACAAAAATGAACTAGTTCCAGAGGCCCCTTCACTCTCAATTGAACAAACATCAGTGCATGCAGCAGCTATGTGTAACTAGGTAGAGAAATCAACATGACAAATGACGTAAAACCTGAGCTGCACAGGAGGAAGAGAGTGGCATGGAATGCCTTCTAAAGTATCAAAGAAATAGCTCAAAAGACAATGAACCTCTGGTTCCAGGCACATCTCTTCGACTCCACCAATCTTCCTACATTAACATAAGCCTCAGAGACCTGGGCCCTACAAAAGCAGGATGAGAATGCTCTTCAGGTCTCCCAAAGAGGAATCAAAAGTGCTATGCTTGGAATATCACGCCTCACTCAAGTGAGAGAAGGAATCCAGAGTTCTGACCTCCGTCGCTGTTCCAGAGTCAGGGATGCTGTCTCTTTTGCCAAGGCATCGAAAATCAGATGGGCTGGATATGTAATGCGATTTGGAGATGACCACTGGACTAGAGCCATTACCGACTGGATCCCACGGGATGTCAAAATATCATGTGGCTGCCCACCTACAAGATGGTCAGACTTCTTCGTCAAGACCCTGAATGAACGGTTTGAGGCTCTTCATATTCCCGAAGCTACCAGATGCCTTTGGGCTACACTGGCACGTTAGGGTCAAATGGAAATATCACTGCGCCCTCTTGGAAAATCGATGAAAAAGGAATGTGAGTGAAGTGATCAAGTGATGAGATACTACTAGAAAATTTTAAATTAGTTAAGACTCAAAATATTTGTAATTCACAAGCAATGTCATTGACTGAGAAAAGTAAGAATACTATAGAGTTTTTATTGGTGAGTTTCTGGAGAATTAAAATTCCCTCGTTTCTTTAATACCACAAATATCCTGGTAGATAAAAAATCATTTTTATTGGTTTAGAAACTAACTCTTCTGCATGGAAAGTTTTCTAGCCTCAAAAGTCAATTTCCATGGGTATCCTTATAGGAACTGCATTGAATCTATACAGAGCTCTAGGGAGTCTTACCATTTTGACAATGTTGATTCTCCCCATCCATGAGCAGGGAATATGTTTCCATTTCCTTGTGTACTCTTTTATCTCTTGGAGCAGTGTCTTGTAGTTTTCTTTGTACAGAACCTTTAGAAACTTGGTTTTTTGGTGTTCCTTGAGGAAAGTCCCTTCAATTCCCATTTTCTGGATGGTTTTAATCATGAACAGGTGCTGGACCTTGTCAAATGCTTTCTCTGCATCTATTGATAGGATCATATGTTTTTTTTTCTCTCTTACTGATATGATGGATTATGTTGATTGACTTGTGAATGTTGAACCATCCTTGCATTCCCTGGGATGAATCCTACTTGGTCATGATGTATAATCTTCTTGATGAGTCTTTGGATTGTGTTTGCTAGTATTTTGTTGAAGATCTTAGCATCTGTGTTCATCAGGATATTGGTCTGTAGTTATCTTTCTTTGTGTTGTCTCTCCCTGCTTTGGGTATCAGGGTGATATGTGCCTCGTAGAAGCTGTTTGGGAGTGTTTCTGTTTCTTCTATTTCCTGGAAGAGCTTGAAAAGGACTGGAAGTTGGTCCTCCCTAAAGGTTTGGTAGAGTTCACTAGTGAATCCATCTGGACCTGGGCTTTTGTATTTGGGCAGACTTTTAATTACTGTTTTAATTTTCTCAATGGTGATAGGCTTATTCAGGTATTGGAGGTTTTCTTGTTTCAGCCGTGGGAGGTTATAGGACTTCAGGAATTTATCCATTTCTTGTGGATTCTCGTGTTTCACGGCATACAGGTTCTCAAAGTAATCTCTGATGATCTTTTGGATTTCTGTGGTTTCTGTTGTGATGTCACCATTTTTATTTCTGATTCTGTTTATTTGGGTTCCTCTTTCCCCTGTCCTTACAAGTCTAGCCAATGGTTTGTCAATCTTGTTTATTTATTCAAAGAACTAGCTTTTTGGTTTCATTAATCTTTTGTTTTTTTTTTTTTTGTTTCCAACTAATTGATTTCCTCTCTAAGTTTTATTATTTCCTTTTTTTTCTGCCTGGGTTGGGCTCCTTTTGTTGGTCTTTTTCTAATTGTCTTCAGCTCTGTAGTCAGGTTATTTTTGTGGGCCCTTTTCTTGTTTCCTGATGAATGCTTGCAAAGTTATAAACTCCCATGACATTCTTCAAAGAAATTGACCAAACACTCCTGAAATTTGTATGGAACAATAAACCCCAAGGATAGCTAAAAGCAATCCTCGGGAAAAGAAGATGGGAGGCATCACCTTTCCAACTTCAAACTATACTACAAGGCAGTAGTAATTAAAACAGCGTGGTGTTGGAAAACAGACCTGTGGACATATGGAATAGAATTGGGTATCCTTCCACCCAACCTCAAACACATGATCATTTAATCTTTGATAAAGGTGCAACGAGTCCAAAATGGAGTAAGGAAAGCCTCTACAACAAGTGGTGTTGGGGAAAACTGGGCAGCGACATGTAAAAAAATGAATTTGGACCTGTGTCTAACACCATGCACAAAAATCAGATCAAAATGGATTAAAGATCTCAATATCAGACTTGAATCAATAAAGTACATTGAAAAAATATAGGAAAAAAACCCCCTACGACATTGAAGCTAAAGGCATCTTCAAGGTGAAACATCACTAACAAAGCAACTAGAAGAAAAGGATAAACATATGGGACTACATGAAACTAAAAAGCTTCTGCACCGCAAAAGAAACAGTGACTAAGATACAAAAGCAGTCCACAGAATGGGAAAGAATATTCACCCAATACCCATCTGATAAGGGGTTAATATCCAGGATATATCAGGCACTGGTAGAACTTTACAAGAAGAGAACTAACAACCCCATCAAAAAATGGGGAGAAGAAATGAACAGAAACTTCAACAAGGAAGATATTCGAATGGCCAAAAAGCATATGAAAAAAATTTGTTCATCATCACTAATCATCAGAGAGATTCAACTCAAAACAACAATGAGATATCATTTTACACCACAGAGACTGGCACATATTCAAAAGAGCAAGAACAACAAGTGCTAGCGTGGATGTGGGGGAATAGGGGACACTCATCCATTGTTGGTGGGAATGCCGGCTGGTACAGCCTTTCTGGAAAACAATATGGACATTCCTCCAAAGACTAGAAATTGAACTCCCATTTGACCCAGCCATACCACTCCTAGGAATATACTCTGGGAAGCCAAAAATATGCAGCGGAAACACCATCCCTACTTTTATGTTCATAGCAGCAATAGC
>JAJIBD010014845.1:0-33923 GCA_021461705.1 Cryptotis parvus | reverse complement strand
GAGCCCGGACATTGCAGGGTGAGTTCCAACCACCAGCCCATTCCCCCACCCTCCGAGAAAAGTTTTGTTGGAACAAGAAATATGAAGTAAGTTTTCTGTGTGCCCACCAAGGGGGCAGACTGGGGGTGGGTGGGAGGAACAGCCATACAACTTTGTAAATTACAGTGTCTTAATAGAAATCAATGGAAATAAATTTTTAAAAAAGCCGCGTAGTGATAGGACAGGGGATAAGGCACTTGCCTTGATGCGGCCAACCCAGTTCCACTCCTAATACCAGCTATAAGCACTACCAGAGAGATCCCTGAGCACAGAGCCAGCAGAAAGTCATGAGCACCACCAGGTGTGGCCCAACACCCCCTACCGCCAAAAGCCCTAAACAATTTTCTAGAGGTTGCGAATAATGACCCTGTAGGACAGGCCTGCCTAAGATGCAGAGCGCTCTCCCGGCCCCGGTGCTAGCAGGGCAGCACTAGGAGCCAGCCAAGCAGAGCAGTCGCTGACCGCAGGGCCTGAGCAGAGACACAGCCTTCGGGACAGCCAGCAGGGCCAGCAGCTGAGATGCAGAACCTGGCAAATGAGTCACGTGGAGACATCTGTCCTCTTTCTATGGGCCCTGGTGCCAGGCCAGCTTCTGTGCTGAGCAAATCAAAAGAAGAAACATGAATCGCAGAGGTCTGCAGTTTGACATGGATAAGCCCAAGGCTTGCTGGGTTTATTGTTACAAGTTTGCTTTGACCTGTCTAACAATTATCCTGGGGCCGGAGAGATAGTACCGTGGAGAGGGCGCTTTCTCTGCATGCATCTCGCTCAGGTTCTCAGCGCCACTTCTCTTCCCTGGAGCCCCACCAGGAAGGACCCTGAGGGGCAGAGTCAGGAGTAAGCCCTGACCGCTGCCCAGTGTGGCCCCAAAACAAAACAAAGCAAACAAAAAAAACATACAATCTTTTATTTATTTATTTGCTTTTTTGGGTCACACCGACGATGCTTAGGAGTTACTCCTGGCTCTTCGCTCAGGAAATACTCCTGGTGGTCCTCTGGGCCATATGGGATGCTGAGGATCGAACCCAGATCAGCCGCGTGCAAGGCAAACGCCCCTACCCACTGCACTACTCGCTCCGGCCCCAACATAAAATCTTTTTTTTTTTTTTTTTTTGGGTCACATCCGGCAATGCTCAGGGGTTTCTCCTGGCTCTGCATTCAGGAATTACTCCTGGCGGTGCTCAGGGGACCATATGGGATGCTGGCACGGGCCGACCGCGGGCAAGGCAAACGCCCTACCCACTGCACTATCGCCTTCTGGCCCCAATAAAATAAATAAAACTTAAGATCTTTAGGGAGAAGGGCCCTCCATGGCAATGATAGTTGGGAATGATCACTCTGCACAAGGACTGAGCGCTGAAAGGAGGTGAAGGGGTTTGCAGGACGCCCCTTTCCGTGACGGTGCCGGAAAGGAGAGGGGAGTAAAGTAAGTCTCTGCCGTAGACGCCCGGCTGGGGTGGGGTGGGAGGGAAACTGGGGACACTGGTGGTGCGAAATGTACCTTAGTGAAAACTTGTATGTTGGGGCTGGAGCCATAGTACAGCAAGGACGGCTGTTGCCTTGCATGCGGCCAACCCTGGTTTGATCCCCCAACATCCCATATGGTCCTCTCCCCACCCCTCCCCCAGCACCACCAGGAGTAATTCCTGAGTGCGGATCTAGGAGTAACCCTGAGCACTGCCAGGTGTGACCTCAAAACAGCAACAAAAAAAACCCAAACCAAAACTTGAATGTTGCAACATTTTGTGACTGAAACCCAGTCTTGAACAACTTTGTAACTATATCCCAATTAAATTTAAAAAAAAATTAGGGCTGGAGTGATAGCCCAGGGGGTAGGGTGTTTGCCTTGCACGCGGGCCGCCTGTGCCCACCCGGGTTCAATCCCCGGCATCCCATATGGTCCCCCGAGCACCGCCAGGGAGTAATTCCTAAGCGCAGAGCCAGGAGTAACCCCTGAGCATCTCCGGGTGTGACCCAAAAAAAGCAAAAAAAAAAAATAAATAAAAATTAAGGGGGCTGGAGTGATAGCATAGCGGGTAGGGCGGATTGCCTTGCACACAGCTGACCCGGCTTCAATCCCCAGCATCCCATATGGTCCCCGAGCACTACCAGGAGTGATTCCTGCTGAGCATTGCCGGGTGTGACCCAAAAAAAAAAAAAAATATGATCATATGTCATAGATCAAACCTTTAGAAAAGCGCCATTGACAGTGCAGATACGTGAGGACCCCCTTCTTCATGCTGGTCTGCCCGGCCTTGGGGAGAGGGTCACAGTGCGCGCTCCTGAAGTGGGAGGGTAGAAGTCACACGTGACAACGGGGAGAGCTGAGCGGGTGTCCAGGCGTCAGCAGGGCTGCTGCCTGTCCCTCCCCGCTCAGTGCTCTGAGGCCTGTGGACAGCACACATGCAAGCAGGTGGGGACAGGCTGAGGGCTGGCAGGGCTGAGTGCTGAGTGCTGAGTGCTGGAAGGGCTGAGTGCTGAGTGCTGAGGGCTGTGAGCTGAGTGCTGAGTGCTGTGAGCTGAGTGCTGAGTGCTGAGGGCTGAGGGCTGGCAGGGCTGAGTGCTGAGTGCTGTGAGCTGAGTGCTGAGTGCTGAGGGCTGGCAGGGCTGAGTGCTGAGTGCTGAGTGCTGTGAGCTGAGTGCTGAGTGCTGTGAGCTGAGTGCTCAGGGCTGAGGGCTGGCAGGGCTGAGTGCTGTGAGCTGAGTGCTGAGTGCTGAGTGCTGAGGGCTGTGAGCTGAGTGCTGAGTGCTGTGAGCTGAGTGCTGAGTGCTGGAGTGCTGAGTGCTGAGTGCTGTGAGCTGAGTGCTGAGTGCTGAGTGCTGAGTGCTGTGAGCTGAGTGCTGAGTGCTGTGAGCTGAGTGCTGAGTGCTAAGGGCTGAGGGCTGGCAGGGCTGGAGTGCTGAGTGCTGTGAGCTGAGTGCTGAGTGCTGAGTGCTGAGTGCTGTGAGCTGAGTGCTGAGTGCTGAGTGCTGAGGGCTGTGAGCTGTGAGCTGAGTGCTGAGTGCTGAGTGCTGAGAGCTGATCTGGCAGGGCTGAGGGCTGGATGTAGGAGCTCATTTCTCTGGTCTGAGGGATGCTGCCCAGAGGTAGACTTTGAGACGCCATGGAGAGCAGCCCCCCAACCCCCCCGCACTCAGTCTCTCTTCCTCCTCTGGCCCAGGCCCCTCTGGCCCAGGCCTCAGCCATTTCAGGATGAGAACCAGCTGTGTGTGTCTTGCACTTGGAGCTGCTCTGTGTCCTGTGCGGGGAGCTGCCAGCTGGGCCAGAACAGCTAAGGGAAAATAAGAAACAAACATGCAAAGAGGGACTGGAGCGATAGTAGTGGGGCGGGCATTTGCCTTGCATGATTCCAACCTGGGTTCGATTCCTGGCATCCCATTTGGTTACCTGAGCACCGCCAGGAGTAATTCCTGAGTGCAGAGCCAGGAGTAATCCCAGAAGGGTTACACATCGCTGGGGTGTGATCCCAAAAGCCAGAAAAAAAAAAACCAAAAAACCTGCAAAAAGAAGCCTTGGTCTTGGGGCTGGATAGCCCTGCATCTAGTCTGGGTTTCTCTCGGCCCTGGGTAGACCAGAGCTGGATCAGGGGCCAGATACTAGTACCAAAGTGGATTTTTTCTGCACTTGGGGGTTCTTGAGAATTGCCTGAAAGATTTGTATGCAAAATTAAGATATTCTAGAAGTTAAAGTATAGGGGCCAGGGGCTGGGCGATAGTCTAGTAGGTAGGGCGTTTGCCTCAGCACGGGGCCGACTTGGGTTTGATACCCGGCATCTCATATGGTTCCCTGAGCACCGCCAGGAGTAATCCCTGAGTCCAGAGCCAGGAGTAACCCCTAAGCATTGCAGAGTGTGACCCAAAAAGCAAAAATGAATGAATGAATGAATGAATGAACGAATGAATGAATGAATGAATAAATAGGTAGATAGATAGATAGATAGATAGATAGATGGATGGATAGATGGATGGATGGATGGATGGATGGATAGATAGATAGATAGATAGATAGATAGATAGATAGATAGATAGATAGATAGATAGATAGATAGATAGATAGATAGATAGATAGATAGATAGATAGATAGATAGATAAAATAAAGTATAGGGCCAGAGAGAAAGTGCAGTGGGTAGGGCACTTGCCTCGCAGGTGACCAACTCCACGTTCAATCTCCGGGACCTCATATGGTCTCTTCCCCTCTCAGAAGTGATCCCTGAGTGCTGATTCAGGAGTAAATCCCCCCCCCCATCAACAAACAAACAAAACGCAGTTTATTGTACACTTCAAGTAGATGGGTCCTGGTTGCTCATGGTTTTTTTTTTTTTTTGTTTGTTTTTGCCTTTTTTGGGTCACACCCGGCAATGCTCAGGGGCTACTCCTGGCTCTGCACTCAGGAATTACTCCTGGCGGTGCTCGGGGACCATATGGGATGCCGGGATCGAACCCAGGCCGGCACAGGGCCGGCGCGTGCAAGGCAAACGCCTCTACCCGCTGGACTATCACTCTGGCCCATGGTTGCTCATGTTTGCCATCCCTGATTCTGTTCAGTCAGGATTACCTTGGCCTGGTCACCTCCAGCATCTGATGAGCTGATCTGGTCCCTACGCTGTTCTCGCCTCAGGCTCATGTTCCTGGTCTGGAGAGGACCTGTCACCTGGGTCCTTGCTGGGGCTTGCTGATCTGCAGCCTGTCTCTGGACCTTGTGTATCCCAGCTGTTCTCTGTGTCCTTCTGGCCATGGCCACGCACATGGTTGAGACTCCTGTGCTCGCTACCTTGAGGCTCTCTGGGTGTAGGAGAATGGTGGGGAGTGAGAGACAGAGAGAGATTTCTTCTCCCGCTGTTCTATGTGTCCTGTTTCCTGTGAGATCTGCTGTTATTCCCACCCTACTCATCCCATTTATCCTTTGTGTGTGTGTGTGTGTGGGGGGGTGTCACACCTGGTGATGCTCAGGGATTATTCCTGGGCTCTGCACTCAAGAATTATCCGTGGCGGTGCTGCAGCGAGGGGCATATGGGATGTGGGCACTGAACAAGGTGAATGAGGTGGCCCGGCACGAGGCAAGTGTCCTACCGGCTCCATCCTCTCCCCATCTCTTCTTGTTTGGAGACCTTTTGGTTGGTTTGAGATGAAAATGACTGATTAGATAAACCTTTGATTGACTATTTTACTTGGTGCTCCACCCTCTCACGCCCACTGACTGTCCCACAGAGGCCTGGGACTACAACCCTGGGCAGACACTAAGGAGAAGTCATGTGACCCTCCTCCAGCCTGGCGCGCGTTCCATTATCTCCTCAAACCAGAGCAGGTGGGAAATGCTGCCCCAGTGCGGAAGGCGGAAAGCGAGACCCGCTGCTGCTGGCCGACCCACAGGCACTCTTGTCCACTCCTTCCCTCGTCACACATGTTTTTGGGACTCTGAACCAAAGAGCCTGGCTGGAACCTTGGGCCAGGCTGGTCCCCTGTGCTGCTATCAACCTGACAGGCCAGATCGCTGCAGCCACAGCACTTGGACCTAGACCCGGTGAGGGGTGCTCCAAAGGCCTGCTGGAGGGCCACACTCCAGGCTGGAGAACCCCCAGACCACCCCTGTCTGCTGTGCTTTCTGCAGGCCCAGACTGAGCTCCGGGCACCCGGCCAGAGAACCGCTAAAGGTGGAAGTATGTGCAATGACTGGTCACGGCCTAGTACCCTCCAGGGCCTGGCACACGCCTTCAGGCAGTCACAGACCAGGAGTGGAGTCAACTGCTGGACACTCTGGTCTAATCCAAGAATGAGTCCCTAGGCTCTTTCCTGCGGCAGAATCCACTCAGGAAGTCTTCCAGGGGCAGCGGTTCCTGGATTCTGGGACCACAGATCTGTGGGCATTGGCAGGCTGGTCCCTTCCCCACTGGGCCTCTCAGAGGTCCACAGACCTTCCTGCCTCCAGAGCCCTGGGCTGGGCCTGGCTTGTCTCCTTTATGTTCATTTTTGGGGAGACAGGGTTTAGCATGCCATGTCCCTCTACATGTGACCAAGGCACAGGTCCCACGGGCCTGCTTCCCAAGTGTGGGGGATTTTCAGAAAATACAGGAAGAATCCCCAGAGGGTTCACCCCCCGGAGCCAGTACTTTTTTTTTTTTTAATATTTTATTACACCGCCATGTGATATACAATTACAAAGATGTTCATGTTTGGGTTTCCGTCATACAGTGTTCCAGCACCCATCCCTCCACCAGTGCCCATTTCCCACCACCAATGTCCCCACTTCCCTCTCCCCTCCCCTGGCCTGCCTCTATGGCAAGTTCTTTATCTCTTCTCTCTCTCTCTTCTCTCTCTTCTCTTACACATTGTGGATTGCAATACATACATTTAGAGATCATCATGTATATCTTTTTTCCTATATTCAATGCTCAGTTCTAGGCTGGTATTATCACTTTTGACAAATATTAGCACACTGTTCCCTTCTCTGTCTTACCTAACCACTGATTCCCACATGTTTGTGGTAGATTCCACCTTTTTTTTTAATTGAAAGATGCTCATGTAGAGCTTTGGTTCTACAGTGTTCCAACACGCACTCTCCGCCCAAAACCATCTCCCATCACCAATGTCCCCACCTCCCTCCCCCCCCCGCACCTCAACCACTTGGCGGGTTCTGCATGTCATCTCCTTCCTCTTTATATCTCCTTCCCAAAAAACTTTCCTGCTCTTCGTGGAATGCAGTGCATTAAAAGACATTACTGTTTCACTATTTTAGTGGACCACTGCGCGCTTAGCGGCCCGCGCAACCTGGGCTCAAACTGGCTTTGCTCTGTTGGATCTGGTCGTGAGGCAGTTTCCCAGCGTCCGACAGCAAAAATGGTGGCTAGTGTGATGGGCGAGTCTCATCCGGCTGCTTCCGGGGACCCCCAGAGGCGACGGGCCCACTCCCCAAAACCCATCTGTCCTCCTCAGGGTTCCATGGTCAGCTAGGCCCGCGCGAGCCGAGCCAGCCGGAGCCAGTACTGTTAAAGGCACAGGTCCTCAGGTTGTTGCCCCAGAACGGGAGCTCGGCAGCATCGTCTGCGCTCACAGGGCAGGTGAGCTCCTTGTTTTATTGCTTGCAAATCTGCCACTAGAACAATTAGGGAGCATTTTCTGCACTAAATTATTCATGTATTTCCTCGCTGTGCATGGAAACTCCATTCTGTAATTTGATTTTTCTCCCTGACCTCCTTCCAATCGATGAACACACATCAGTTTCAGCATCCTCAGTGACCCCAAGGCACTGTTGGCCGTGCTTCCGTGCACTCAGCTCATGCCCCCTGCCCGTGGAGGCTCTTGGGTTTTCTGGGTTGCGAGAATGCCAAGCGGGCACATACGCCATTGTGTGTGCACATGATTTTCTTCTTTGGATAAAAAAATGTGGTAAAAGGAATTGGTTTCCCTCTTTTTTTTGGGGGGGGAGGGTAGAGCAGGGGGAGTTATTTTTGCTTTTTTGGGTCACACCCGGCGATGCTCAGGGGTTACTCCTGGCTCTGCACTCAGGAATTACTCCTGGCGGTTCTTGGGGTATCATATGGGATGCCGGGATCAAACCCGGGCAGGCACGGGCCGGCCACGTGCAAGGCAAACGCCCTACCTGCTGGACTATCGCTCCGCCCTGAGCAGGGGAATTTGTATCATACCTGGAGGGATTCAGGACTGACTCCTGGCTCTGCACTCAGGGATCGCTCCTGGTAGTGCCCAGGAACCATACGCAGTGCTGGGGAGAAAATATGGGTCAGGAACCCTCCTATTCTCTGTATCTCTCTGGCTCCATCTCTGGATTTGGCATTAATATAATGCTGGCCTCACAGAAGCTGTTAGGAAGTGAACCTGTTTCTTCAAATTTCTGGAAGAGCTTGAAGAATGTGAGTAATAGTTCTCTTTGAAGGCTTAGTAGGATATACTAGTAAATATATTTGAGACTGAGATTTTTTTTGGGGAGGAGATAATTTTATGACTGCTTCAATTTCTTTACTAGTATTCGTCTATTCAGGATATTTCCTTCTGATTAAGAACTGGGAGGATGGGGGCCAGAGCGATAGTCCAGTGGGGAGGTTGTTTGCCTTGCACGAAGCCAACCCGAGTTCAATTCCTCGGCATCCCATAGGGTCCCCCAAGCACCACCAGGAGTAATTCTTGAGTGCAAAACCAAGAATAACCCCTGAGCATTGCTGGGTGTGACCCTCCCCCCAAAAAAAGAACTTGGAAGATGGATGAGTCCAAAAATGTATCCATTTCTTCTGTTTTCCATCTTAGTGTCATAAAGTTGTTCATATGTGATGGCAGGGATTGAATCCTTGTCAGCTCATGCGAGGCAAGCGCCCAGCCCACTGTAATTTCTCAGCAATTTTCTCTGCTGTTTTATCATTTTCCTATTTCTGACTACTCTTGGGTTCCATTTGTTATTATCTTAGTTTATTATGATGAGAATCCAGTTATTTGAGCTTTTTCTTGCTTCCTGATATGCACCTGCGTGGCTATGAACTTTCTTCATACTGTTTTTGCTATGTTCGCTGATTTTTTTTGCTTTTTTTGGGTCACACCTGGCAATGCTCAGGGGTTTCTCCTGGCTCTGCACTCAGGAATTACTCCCGCGGTGCTCGGGGACCATATGGGATGCCGGAGATCGAACCCGGACCGACTTGGGCTGGCCGCATGCAAGGCAAACGCCTCTACCTGCTGGGCTATCGCTCCGGCCCCCACATGTCTTCATTCTTGCTTGATTTTTTTATTTTATATTTTTTCTTTTTGGGTCACAGCCAGCAATGCCCAGGGGTTACTCCTGGCTCTGCACTCAGGAATTACTCCTGGCGGTATTCGGGGACCATATGGGACCCCGGGATCGAACCCGGCAGGCACATTTTGGCTGCGTACAAGGCAATAGCCCTACCCGCTGGGCTATCGCTCCGCCCCCATGCACTCAGGAATTACTCCTGGTGGTGCTCAGGGACCATCTGGGATGCCAGGGATTGAATATAGGTCGGCTGT
Organism: Cryptotis parvus; assembly: GCA_021461705.1. Taxonomy (NCBI): domain Eukaryota; kingdom Metazoa; phylum Chordata; class Mammalia; order Eulipotyphla; family Soricidae; genus Cryptotis; species Cryptotis parvus. The sequence continues at coordinate 24,892 of JAJIBD010014845.1, read as the reverse complement.
GTGCAAGGCAAGCGCCCTCCCGCCTGGACTATCACTCCGCCCCTCCCAGCTTCTTTTCATGGTTAATATATTTTTTTTTTTGCTTTTTTGGGTCACACCCGGCGATGCTCAGGGGTTACACCTGGCTCTGCACTCAGGAATTACTCCTGGCAGTGCTCGGGGACCATATGGGATGCCGGGATTGAACCCGGGCCGGCACACACAGGCTGGCAGCGTGCAAGGCAAACGCCCTACCCGCTGGGCTATCGCTCTGGCCCCTCATGGTTAATTTTTTATAGCATCATGAGCTCAAAAGATACTTGCTATGATTTCTATTTTTTTTTGGGGTCACACCCGCGATGTTCAGGGGTTACTCTTGGCTCTGCACTCAGGAATCACTCCTGGTGGTGCTCGGGGGACCATATGGAATGCCGGGATCGAACCCGGGTTCGGCTGTGTGCAAGGCAAACGCCCCTACCCTGTGTGCTATCACTCCGGCCCTGATTTCTATTTTTATGACTTTATGGAGACTTTATTTGTGCCCCCGCATGTGGCCATCCTAGAGAATGTCCCCTGTGAAGAATATGTATTTGGCTTTAGAGAATTGGAAAGTCCTCAACGTGTCTAATAAAACCATTTCTTCCAATCTCCTCAGGCTCATTAAAGTTTGCTTTACAGAGGCAGAGATGCTTCCACGTCCAACCAGGCTGATCACAGGGCACAGATGCTTCTGGACCTGCACCAGACTGACCATGGGGCTCCCCGGAGGGGTGGCCCGTCCCAAGAGAGGCCAGCAGCAAAACTCCTCCACACCCCATCATCGCCACCATGCTCAAGGCCGACTCCACTACTCGGATGAGCTCCATCCAGAAATTAACCTGTCGAAAAACTCAGGTCTGTATGTTAGGGCTTATCAATAAAAGGAGAGGAGGGGGGATTGTAGCTCCCCCTCCCGAGGGGTCCCATGGCCCCAGGCTCAAGGGACCCCTGTGGATTCCATGGCCCTAACAGGACTTGGGGGCAGGGGGTAACCCTGGCAGCAGATGCCAGGGCCTAGGTGGTCCCCGACATTACTCACAATCCATTAGGGCCCCATACCTGTGGCTGGGGCCTCCGACTGTTCCCCGACCCGACAACGGAAGAAAGAATAAGACCAGAGGCTCCTGATGGTTACTTTTTATTTTATTTTATTTTATTTTTATTTTTTTTCCCCAAATTTTATTACTCCATTTTAGACATGCAATTGCAAGATGCTCATGCAGAGTTCTGGTTCCACAGCGGCCCAACACCCAACACCCAACCCTCCACCCAAACCCATCTCCCATCACCAATGTCCCCACCTCCCTTCCCCTTCCCACACCTCAACTACTTGGCGGGTTCTTCATGTTCTCTCTCTCCTCCCTATCTCTCCTCCCGCCAAAATGTCCCGCACATCGTGGCATGCAATGGATTAAAGGACATCCCTGTTTCCACTATTTTAGTGAACCTGGCTCGAACTGGTTTTGCTCTGTCAATCTGGTCGTGAGGCAGTGTTCCAGCATCCGACAGCAAAGGTGGTGGCTAGTGTGGTGGGCGAGTCCCATCCGGCTGCTTCCGGGACCCCCCCCCCGGGAGGCGATGGGCCCACTCCCAAAACCCATCTGTCCTCCCGAGAGCCCCATGGGCAGCTTAGCCGGGAAAGCGGAGTTCTAGCTTCCCCAGGCGCGTGCGAGGCCGGCATGCTATGGCTGGTCGCCCGGGGCAGCTCCGGCCCCTGACTCTGATGGTTACTTTTTAATCCATCTTCTGCTACTGTTTACTCCACCTGTGCTTAGGGCAGGAAACTCTCTCCAGGGACCTTTTGGCTCTCCCGGCAGAGAGGGATCACGTATGGCAGAGAGAGGTCACGTATTCAAGTTTCAGCTTCTTCCATTCTGCTGCCAAATTCTGCCGAGTTGTTTTTTCTTCTCCTTCTTTCTTATCTGCCCCCCGGACTCCTCTTCTTCATCTCCCTCGCTCCCCTACTCGTCCGCCTCCCTTCTTACTCATTATTCCTTGAAACACTTGTCTGCTCTGGGGTCATTCCTGGCTCCTGCACGCAAAGCCTGCACTCAGCCCTTTGGGCCATCTCCCTGACCCCCAAATAAGGACTTTTAGTTTAGCAACTGTTCTCTTTAGCCCCTTCATATCCATTTAGATGAGCTTTTCCATACTTTCATTTTATTTTTATTTATTTTTTTGCTTTTTTTGTGTCACACCGGCAATGCTCAGGGGTTACTCCTGGCTCTGCACTTAGGAATTACTCCTGGCGGTGCTCGGGGACCATATGGATGCCAGGGATCAAACACGGGCCAGCATGGACCAGCTGCGTGCAAGGCAAACGCCCTACCCGCTGGACTAGTGGTCCAGCCCCTCCATACTTTATTTTATTTTTTTTATTTATTATTATTATTTTTTTGCTTTTTGGGTCACACCCGGCAATGCTCAGGGGTTTCTCCTGGCTCTGCACTCAGGAATTACTCCTGGCGGTGCTCGGGGGGACCATATGGGATGCCGGGATCGAACCCGGGCCAGCATGGGCGGCCAGTGGGCAAACGCCCTACCCGCTGGGCTATCGCTCCGGCCCCATACTTTATTTTAAACATTCTCCAAATCGGGGCCGGATCCATAGCATAGCAGGTAGGGCATTTGCCTTGCATAGGGCTGATCTGGGTTCGATCCCCAGCATCCCATATGGTCCCCTGAGCACCACCAGGAGTAATTCCTGAGTGAAGAGCCAGGAGTAGCCCATGAGTTTTGCCTGGTGTGACCCAAAAAGCAATAAATGAATGAATAAATACATGAATGAATGAATGAATATTCTCCGAATTTATTGATGACCGCAGTCCTGAGCTTTTCATTTCATTGAATGCTGATCGCGCTGTTGCTCAGAAGCCCTCCTTAGGCAGTTCAGAAAGTTCTGGCATATGTGGGGATCTTTCTGGTTTTTTGTCCCCCTCCATGGGTGAGGGTAAAGTCCCCTTCTTCCTTTGGTCTGCAAGGACCATGGTAGACATCTGAGCATGAGCTGGCCTGAGCACTGAGTTGGGGCTCACGCTAGCCAAACTAAGTCCATGCTAGTGGCTCTGAGATTGTGTGGGCCTGGATGCCACTGGGGATTGTGATCACATGTATCCTACAGCAGTTACAACACTGCTGGGACTTTGTAGTCTCAAGTTTATTGAGTCAGGTGTAATTCTGAAAGCTGGGCAGGTGGGGCAACAACAGCAGAGCTCCAGGCAGCTCTTGGTGTTGGTCAGGCTGCCCTTGCCAAAACCTTGCAAACACCTTAATTCACTAAGCTCAAGTCAGCCTGGGGAATGCTCTGTGGCCCCACTCTAAGATTGGTCAGCTCCGCGCCCTACCGAACGGTCACTTCAGCAGGTAGAGGTAAGTCTGTGGCCGGCTTTTTTAGCTCTGCAGAACTTCCTTTTGGTCCACACCTACTACCGGTCAGTAAGCACCGGGTAGGGGAAGGTGCCAAGGCACCTACTGTGGCTTCACCCCCTTGACTTAGAATGGGATTGTGGGGTGGGGGAGGCGGTTTCCCTTCCTGTTCTAAGAGTTGATCCGTGGTGTCTAGAGAAGTGACCCAAGGGTACGGACAATGCGGAATAAGAAACATTGGACACCTGGATGACAGTCGTGAGCTTGGTGCTGAGCTGGTGAGCTTTGCTGTGGCACATGTCAGGCACCAAACCTGGGGTCTCACAAATGCAAGGCATGTTCTCTACTGTCGGGGCGCTCCGCCGGGGTCCCCGACAGTGCCAGGAAGCGAAGTTCCCTTCTACCTCCGGAGCCGGCGAGGAATGGATGAACACTCAGGAATCCAATGCGGTTTTAAAAGGCTTTACTTATCACAGGTTCAGGCATACAAATCAGCAAAAGGAAAAACCCCGATGCTTAGGATTCCAGGCTAGAACCCCAGCCACGTGTAGGCCAAGATGGCGACCACCACGTGTAAAACTTCCAAGGGGAATAAACGCTCACAAGGCGAGATCCCACCCGGAAGAAGAAGAAGACCGGGAGAGGCGGGAACCGGCTAGTTTATACCCCCCCAACTCAGACCTTCCTCCCATTGTTATGGAAAGCAGGGAGGGTCCAATGCCCTCAGGTAATCCCTCCCCTGCATCTCACCTAGGGCCTTTACTGTGCTAATGTTTTGAGCCGGGAATGCCTTTGAAATGTAGAGAAGGGGGTTTCTGAGATGGCATGTCACTGTACCAAAGACCAACACCAATGCCAGTTAAATATTTCTCCAAGCCTTCACAAGTCTCCCTCTACTTCATTGTAGTTTTATATTTTATCAGGGAGCCATGCTTGTTTGTTTGGAAGCAAACAGCATTTCTCTCTGGTCTAATTACTTAGGTGTCCTTACGTGGCCAGGCTAATATGCTGGTAAGATCTAGCTAGTCCCACGATGATTGTGATAGCATGGGAGAATATTTATACCAGCTAGTACAGCATACATGGTCGGATAAACTGCCACATTTAGACTACCCCTTATCTACAGAGTGATTTGCGGGAGGCAATCCAGAGCAGGTGCAGCGGCCCTTAGGAGTCCTGCAACACTCTACCACTCGAACCGTATTCCAGACCCTTAGTTTAAGTTGCTCTTTCGGGGAGTGGGGAGGGGGGGGATTTGGGCCTCACCCGGCTGCATTAAAGTCATGGGAGTCCATGGCCTGAGTCCAGGGACATGGGGCAGGAGGCGACCCCAGGTATTTAGTGTCTCAAGTACCTGGGTCACAACTCAGACTGACCCTTTATAATATGTGCTTAAATTTTCGGGGATGGGGATGTGGGTGGGAGAAGCTGGTCTCCGGCCAATGCCACTGTTTTATTTGTTTTGAAGTCAGACTCTGTGCCGCTTAGAACTTGTTGCTTTGGGGGTTATCAGATGTGATGCTGGGGGTCTAACAGAATATAGCCAGGGGCTACAGGCAAGGCGTCTGCTCCAAGGCCCTGCTCTCAGGCTCCTGGTTAACAAGACCGCAGGGTCACTTAGGGTTAAACACCTTGTGTAAACAGCTCTGAGAACTCTCAGAGTTAAACTCTCAGCATTTATTTTTATTTATTTATTTTTTTTGCTTTTTGGGGTCACACTCAGCAATGCTCAGGGGTTTCTCCTGGATCTGCACTCAGAAATTACTCCTGGCGATGCTTGGGGGACCATATGGGATGCCGGGATAGAACCCAGGCCGGCACAGGCCGGCAGCGTGTAAAGGCAAATGCCCTACCTGCTGGGCTATCGCTCCGCCCATCTCAGCGTTTATTTTTAAAATTTTATTTAAAATTTTAATAAATGGAAATGGGTCAAGTGGAAATGTTACTGGCGCCCCGCTCGAGCAAATCAATGAATAACGAGATGTCAAGTGATCAAGTGATTTATTTATTTTGCTTTTTTTCTGGGTCATACCCGTGATGCTCCGGGCTTACTCCTGACTTTTTGCTCAGCAATTTCTCCTGGCAGTGCTCTGGGGACCATATGGGATGCCCGGGTCGAACCTAAGTTGGCTGTGTGCAAGGCAATTGCCCTCCCCCGCTGTGCTATGGCTCCGCCCCAAGTCTCCGCATTACTGAAAACAGCAGGATGTGGCCAGAGAAGGGCTTGGGGTCTTCTGGTCACTTGAAGTGACCCAAACTTCCCTTCAGTGGGCGCTGGCAAAGGCCCATCGTTGCTTTAGCCTTAGCTCCTTTAGGCATGGAATGATCCTCCCTGGATCAGGATTGCCCGCCAGTCCCGACAGGGGTGGGAGCCCAAGCCCCGAGATGCAGGAGGCCGTCACAGCAGTTACAAAGATAGTGTCATTTATTCACGTTATATTTGGATAGTAAAGGCAGAAAATACAATCGTGTTTTAAACACCAAGATCAGGCATTTCCCCCTCCCACCCACTGAGAAAATAAACAGGTAAAGAAACTCATCTGCAAACAAGGGAACTTCGGCACACAGCACAACTGTCAGCACGGGTGAGCCACTGCTCTGGGTGGTGGGGTCCCCAGCCCAGCCCTGAGCTCCGTGGGGACATGCCCAAGCTGAGAGCCAGCACCGGCGTTTCCATTCCCTGCCGGGCTGCCTGTGCTGCCCTCAGATCATTCCCAAAGCCACTGGAGGGGTCAGCAGCTACAGGAGAGCATGGCAGAGGCAACTTCCTGCTGAAGGAGAGTCTTCCTGAGTGCCCCAGGGAAGAAACAGGGGTGCCCGCAGCAGCTCATGACCTGGGAGTACCCAGGCGCTGGGCCCAGCGCCCCCACTAAGAGCACCAAGGTCAGCAGACGGGCAAGGGGAGGCAGCTTGGCCCTGGTTCCAAGAATGAACCACATACATGACTACATGACTATTCCCATGGAACAGAAAGGAGACGAGAACAAGAAAGCAAAAAAAGACCAGCATTCTGTCTGAAGCGTAAAGTCCCAAAGAAGTGACTGCCTGGGTCGCCAACTCCTTTCTTTTAAGGCACTTTGGAGAAATAAGAATTGGGAGGACATAAAGAGGGACCCTTGTCCCTTTGCGTTTCCCCAAACTCCTTCTGCGGCCACTCTAAGTCTTATTAACATCGTCACCAGGGAAGGGGAGGGGGCAGAAGAATACTCCTCACATAGCCCAGCTGCTCCCCAGGCGGACGATCTTTTTCAACCATACAAAGGTTTGCATGTGGGGGTGGGGTGGGGTGATAAGTCAGCATCTGAGATGCTCTAGAATGATAAAGGCACAGGGAAGGCTGGGGCAGGGGGCCAGCCCCACCTGCACACTGAGGTCAGAAAGATCAGGATTTGGTGATGCAGCTGGAGGTCCTTCAGGCTGGACCCAGCCAGGGTGCTCAGTGGTATAACTGGGCATGTCACCACAGGCAGGCTCAAAGCTCTCCCAGTCGAGGTGGGTTTGGGGAAGCACCCCTGTGGGTACCCGCCCTGGAGTGGGGAGCACCTGTTAAAAACCTGAGGGAAAGGGAGGCTTTAGACACCAGAGCGGTCCTGGTGAATTCCAGCTGAATTTCCCTGTCTCTGTGGTATGGGCGATGGTGCGCAGGATTTCACGTACATAACACCAGTGCCTGACCACTGAGCTACACCCCCAGCTGCGCCCGGAATGACATCCCGAATCTCTATAAAAGGCACATTTGGGCTGGAGAATGAATAGTTGGTTTGACCCTGAGTGCCAGGCCAGTTTTAAGGAGGCTGATGAAGACAAAGGACAGGCAGGGAGGAGGGAAGACAGCAGGGAGACTGGGGCAGAGGCGCGGGCCCACGCTGTCACTCTTGACTCCACAGCCAGAGGTCCCAGGAGGACGCAGGAAGTGGCAACCTGTGCCCAGCAGGCGCTGCGTCCACCCAGTTATGGCCAGGTCTGACCCTCAGCAAGAACGCTAAAAATGATTTTGTCTAAGACCTGACTTGTCAGCTACATGGGAGGCCCAATTCTAGCCACTACTACATAATTTCTGCCCCCCAAAATACTCATTCACCCCTGCCCCCCATATTTAAAACACCACAATACAAATATACAAGAAATTCAAGTTTACAGAGTATACTCAGGAAAATAAACTGCGACGATTTAGCACTAGACAGCTATGCAAATCTGGATCAACACAGAATCAAACTAGATCATAATAGAAACCTTATTTGTTTTTTCTTTAAAAATACTACAAACTGCCATATCAAAAAACTCTTTACATTCAGAAATCAGATGGTCTGGAGAAAGGCAGGGGGCCTGAGGGCACCCGAGGCTTCTGGGAAGTCACACTCTAGCAGGGTGAAATCCCTTTTGCTAAGCCGCAAGACACACACACACACACACAAACACACACACACAGACACAGCCCTGGGTACAAACAGTGATTGTAACAGCTGAATCTACCTACAGGGCGAGGGGCCAGGAAGAAAACGTCCAAGTCAACAACGGGGACTGTGTTTTTTCTGTCAAAATAAGCTGATCAAAAACCCAACATCTCCGACTCAGCAGCACTCTCCAATGTTTCCATGACTTAAAGCAACAAGTTAGCAGTTGATCCCGGAACTAGTCCCATGGTCACCAAATGCCGGATCCTGTCCAGCTCTCTTTGGGATGGCACAGCGACAGTGCCGAGAATTCCTGAGGGCCGACAGTCGCTACACTTCAGCCTGCTCAGTCGTGTTGATACGTCACGTGCTGAGCTAAGGCGGATTAACTGTCCCACTCTGGCCGCCTGACGGAACATCCCGACGGTGAGTGAGGGCAATCGCTGACGGTTAAGGAGGAGGGGACCAGCCCAGTGGATTGGCAGGATGCAGCAGAAGTCCCTGCCCTTGTAAGTTGTTTATTGGGGCACCAAAACGCTAGCTGGGTGCCCCAATGTCCACTGTGATTTCGGTATACAAAGGAAATCTTTTTGTGTCCACCACCTGGTAGGTGAGCGAGTTCAAACCATCTGACAACATCGTCTCCTTTGTGTGTGCAATGCGGTCAAACCTACAAAGAAAAAGAAGGCTAGGATTGGTGGCCTGACAAATATTTTAAGGAAAAGAAAACCCAAAACACCAACACAAATTTGGACGTCCTTGTCCCCCCTTGCACCTGCCCCCTTCCCAAAGGAAGAACAGGAAGGTGCACACAGTGTACCTTTGGGGTTGGGGTCGTTTTTTTGTCTCTCGAGTGGCGGATCATCCGACACTTGCCGACCATGGCGTTGGGGCGGGATATAGACATGCCTTTGAAATGTAACCTGTGAGAAGGCGAGAGACACTTGGTCATACAGAGCTGCTATACTGCGAGAGGTAGCTCCAGGCTGCAAGACTGTGGTCCCTTCTGCCACAGTCCAGCCATACGCGCCCCAATGGTAAAGAAAACACAGACTCTGCCCCACGTCCTTTCATTGCTGGTTCTGCAGGGTGTAGGGTGACTTCTAGGCATGTGCGGTGTGTGTGTGTGTGTGTGTGTGTTCCTGCCTTCAGGGCACGCGCAGGTCCTGACACCAGCCAATCCATGTCAGGACAGAGGGAGGGGGAAGCGGGGCTGTGAGACCTGGAGGGGAGATACAAGCAGACCCACGTGAGCAAGGTCAGACAGAGCCTAGCAGTGAGGAATGCGGCTGTTCATCACAGCACCACAGTTGGGCCTGCATAGGTCAGGGCAGGAGCAAACACCACTAACATCATGGACCAACGCAGGCTTCGCATGGGGCTGGCGAGGCAGGCCAGGGAGCTGGGCAGGTTTCAGCTAAGGTGACATCCTGGAGCTCGGAGCACTGGAAGGAGCAGTGCTGGGGTCTGCCAGGGACAGGCTCTGCGGAGGAGAAGCTGCATAAACACGGAGATAAGGGAAGAAGACTACGGGAACAGGTGATTCTGTGCAGGACTCCGGGAGTGTGTGGGTGACAGGAAGGAGGATCCAAACGAAAGGCTTGAAAGAGGGAAAGGCAAGTTAGTCCAGGGGCAGGACTAGCTGGAACAAGGCTTTGCTCCTGCTTGGCGCCTAGCGAAGAGACCTGATGGGAGATGGAGACGGGCCTCACTACTCAGAAGCCGCACCAACGGCTCATGCCCGAGCTCCTCCACCGCTGCCTTCTGCCTTCAGAACTTCCTCTGGTCTTCCTGACAGTGTAGCCCTCTCGGCCCCCAGTCCTACAACCCAGCAAGCCCAGGTGTAGTGCCGGGAGGTCAGTTCGTGTCTGCCTGGGCCTCCAGGACTTCAGTGTCCTTCCCTTCGCATCCTGTATGCAGCTGACACCTGGGTCTCGTGCATGCTGGGCCCTGGTCCGGGGGCAGCAGTGCCTGAGCTGCAGTGAAGGCGGAGGTTCAGTCTCCAGCACAGCCACACGCATGCAATCCAGGCAGCATTGCCATCGGGCCTTCTTGGGACCACAGGGAGGCGTGTCCGGCAACCTCGTGCGCAAGCAGTGAGACTAGGGGGCTGGAGCCATAGCACACCAGGAAGGGCGTTTACCTTCCACACGGCCAACCCAGGTTGGATCCCCTGCATCCCATATGGTCCCCAAGCACCGCTAGGGTAATTCCTGAGTGCAGCGCCAGGAGGAACCCCTGAGGATTGCTGGGTGTGACTCAAAAAGGAAAGTGGTGCAACTAGTGAGCAAGGCTGTGACCGCACTGGTGTGCGCCACCCTCGATCAACTCGAAAACAGCAAAATGCAGAGAGAAAAGGAATCTTGGGAGGAGAGTGATAGGGCAGTTGGGGTGGGTCACACCCAGCTGTGCTCAAGGGCTACTCCTTTTTTTTTTTTTTTACTTTTTGGGTCACACCCGGCAATGCTCAGGGGTTCCTCCTGGCTCTGCACTCAGGAATTACTCCTGGCGGTGCTTGGGGACCATATGGGATGCCGGGATCGAACCCTGGCCAGCACGGGCCGGCCGCGTGCAAGGCAAATGCCCTACCCGCTGGGCTATCGCTCTGGCCCCCCCATTTTTTTTTTTTTTTGCTTTTTTGTCAAGGGGCTACTCCTGGCTCTGCACTCGGATCACTCCTGACAGGACTTTAGGGACCTTATGGGGTGCCAAGGATTGAACCCAGGTCAGCTGCTTACAAGGCAAGTATCTTCCCCATTCTACCTTTTTCTTCTTTCTCTCTCTCTCTCTTTTTTTTTTTTTTTTTTTGCTTTTTGGGTCACACCCGGCAATGCTCAGGGGTTTCTCCTGGCTCTGCACTCAGGAATTACTCCTGGCGGTGCTCAGGGGACCATATGGGATGCCGGGGATCGAACCTGGGCTGGCAGGGGCTGGCTGTGTGCAAGGCAAACGCCCTACCCGCTGGGCTATCGCTCTGGCCCCCTTTCTCTCTTTTATTTTTTTTTATTTTTTTTTTTTTTTTGCTTTTTGGGTCACACCTGGCAAGGCTCAGGGGTTACTCATGGCTCTGTACTCAGGAATTACTCCTGGCGGTGCTTAGGGGACCATATGGGATGCCGGGGATCGAACCCGGGTAGACAGTGTGCAAGGCAAACGCCCTCCCCACTGAGCTATGGCTCAGGCTCCTATATTTTTGTTTTGAGGTCACAACCAGTGATTACTCTGGTCTGATTCTGGGTGGTGTGGGGATCGAACCTGGGCGGTCCTGGGCCAGGTGCAAGGCAAGTGCCCTCTCAGCTACACTTTCTGGCCCCAGGACTCAAAAAAAATTTTTTTTCAAAGCCAGAGCCAGCAAGCTCAAACTCTTTCTTTAGAGTCTTCACAGAGACAAAGTGAAGTTTTCACACAAAGTTAATCTTGAAAGATACCTTTCAGTCATTTGCAAACAACCAGGAAACTTGCTCCAGGGTAAACAGGGAAAGGCACCAAACAGGAACGTGACAGCAAACACAGTAAGAAGCCCAAGTCCATCTTCTGGAGGGAGAAGATGGTTTTCCGGAGGAAGCAGAACGGTAGGGCTGAGTCTTCACTGGCAGGGAGAACTGGGCTCTAAATGCCGCTGAGAGATGCCAGTGACAGATTGCTTAATCCCACGGAGACAATGAGCACTCTTGGCACCCTTACAGAGAGCCTTCAAAGCATGTGTGCGGTCATGGCTGCTGGTAACAGGCACTACCGAGACTCGGGAAGAGCAGAGCTGGGAGCATTACCTGTTATAAATGTCATCATCTTCGCCTCCCCAGCCCCAGTAATTGTTTGGAAATCCATTGATGGTGAGAAACTGTTGTTTACTGAGAGCAGAGACACCTCCAAAATACTGAAGATAAGGTAGGCTGGGGAGAGAATAAGACCGAGTTAGCCAGAACCACACCTGCTCAAAACAGGGACATGAGGGAAAAATATCTTTTTTCAAAAACATCAGACTGATTATTTTAGACAAGACAGAGATATAAAAAAAGGAGAGCCTTCTTTCTCTCTTCCGAATACCACGTTGCTTGTGGTTATGAGAAAATGTGAGTATATATAAGCCCATTCTTCTGCATGGCTGGGGGCGTGTCCACTGTCCTGCACTGCTGTGGTCAAGCTTTCTTCCCGGAGGGAGACTAGTCCCATCCAACATGGACCCGCCAGTCAGGTGGGTATTTCTAAGAACTTGCTAAAGTAAAAGTTCTTGAAACAGGAAAAGTCCTACCATCTCACTTAACGGAATATGTAACTGACAATCTATTTGAACACATTTCCTTTCTTTTGGGTGAGAGGGGGCTCCTTCCACACAATGCTTCGGGGACCCGGGGAGTCTTTCCCACCCAGTGATACTGGACAACAGGACTGGCGGCTAAGGAAGTGCTGCTGTTGCAGGAAGAGATGGGAAGAGATGGTAATTTATGAATTATCCTCACCAAACCAACTGGAAGAGCTGAGGGTCTCCTGGAATGTTACTCAGTGATGCTCTCGGGGACCATGTGGGATCTAACTGGGGTCTTCACATGCAAGGCAGGTCCATTAATGCCTACTTATCTCTCCAGCACTGAACACATTTTCTAGCCATAGGCATCTTGCTCTCATCCTTCCCAGCCTTTCTACATCTCAGTGTTTCAGTGGCTAGAACTGTGAAAGTGTGGGGACTGCAGAAGACCAAGTCCCGGGGGCAACGGTAAAATTAGGTCTGTCCAGGGCAGGCAAAGGCTTTTCTCATGGCTCTGTGGACAACCCCCGGGCACAGCCACAAACCACACTCTGGCTCTTACTGGCATGCAGAGACTGAAACCTCTTACACCAATAAGGAACCTTTTAACTTAAGACTTCCAGGAGGAAGTCAGCCAAACCAGACAGAACTTATAGGGGGGAAAAGGATGCAATATCTGAGGGATTCTGAGTGCAAGTTCCCACAAGCAGAGATTCCTGTTTTCATAAACCCAAGGAAGACTGCCTGTCACGAAAACTCACCACTGAACTCCGAGTCAGTCACCAATTACCCTACACCGCAATCTATGGGTTCTTTTACACTTTTAATTAGGATTGTGAACCAGGGGTGACAGAGCAGATAGGTTTTTGGAGAAATCACTGGGTTTTCATCGGAGTGAGCGGGGGAGAGAAACTGGGGCTACACCCAGCAGCTCGTTGCTCAGAGATTACTCCCAGTGCCAAAGCTTGTGGTGCCAGGGATCAAACATGAGACTCCAACATGCGAAGCCTGTGCTCCAGCCCTTGGAAAAACTATTTTTCCCTACACAAACTCTTAACACCTTCCAGGGGAAACACCGCACCGACAAATCTTAGCCCACTGCGCTCTTCCACTTTCTCTCATGCGCTGTCAAGAATTGCTCTGTTCCCCACAGACTGCTGAGGGCTGCTCACCTGTATCCAAACTTGTCCATAGCAACAGAAATGTGCGGGGCTGCGCAAAACACCTGTAGGTGTTAGGCGGTCGGCCCATGGGAATGAGGTCCACGTCGCTGAACACGAAGCAGTTGTAGTCATAGTCCTTCAGAGCCTCCTGGAAGCCGATGTTGAGGAGCTTAGCCCTGTTGAACATGACTTCTCCAGCCTAGTGTGGAAACAAGAGTTGGGGCATCAGGGGCCGCTGAGAGGTAGGTGGGGACCAGCGGCCTATCCACTCCAGGTGGACTCTTGGTCCCTGCCTTCCCTTAAGCCCATGGACAGGTCCCAGGCAGCAACCCCAGTTCTAGGGAATGAACCTGGGGCTCACTGAAGCAAGAGATTGCAGGGTGTAATAACGGAGGCTTCTGGAGGCAACGGGTTCCAGAAACCACACTGCACCCACCTATTAGAGCTATTTCAAATAATAAGGAAGCTTTTCTTTCTTTTTTTTTTTTTTTTTTTTTGCCTTTTGGGGTCACACCCGGCGATGCTCAGGGGTTACTCCTGGCTCTGCACTCAGGAATTACTCCTGGCGGTGCTCGGGGGACCATATGGGATGCCGGGATTGACCCTGGGCGGCATGGGCCTGCCGCATGCAAGGCAAACGCCCTATCCGCTGGGCTATAGCTCCAGCCCCTTAAATAACAAGGAAGCTTTAAAAGGAAATGATCCTCCAGATTGGATGATTCAGTGAAAAGGTACCAACACTCCATTTGAGGAAGAAACACTTCCTGGACCTCACAATCACATTCTGGGAAGGGAACCCAGGAAACAGGCACCTCCAGCATTTTCTGTTTCTTTAAGCCTTATCTGGTTCACTGTGGTGGGCTCCACCCACGCCGGGTCCCTCCCTGACAGACATGTCACTCAGACAACTGATGGATGTCGATAAACAATGGCAGAGGACAAAACTTTCAGGGAAACACACACACACACACACACACACACACACACACACACACACACACACACACGCTGCAAAGGTTTAAAGGGTTACTATGGGTCTCTGCTTACCAACGTCCACGGCCTCTGGCCAGCAAGGACAGTAAGGACACTCACCAACCTCTCTGGCTCTCACTTGCATTCAATGTTCCCCCAGGGTGTGAGGATGCTAAAGCAGCAGGAATCACAGCACTGTCTGGGAGCCCAACATTCCAGAATCACCATGAATGCTCTTTTCTAGTACCTCTTGGGGTATGCAATATCAGGGGTCTTGACTTTGTGGGATAAACGTGTACCTTTGCTAGGGCCTGTCCTAACAAAATTGGGATATGCCCAACTTCCTCTCAAACTCACAAACCAGCATCCCCGAGGTAGGACGCTGCTGAGACTTAGGTGGGTGCCCCAGGGAACCCCAGCACTGAAGCAAGGTACACGGGTACCAGGAAGTCAGGTAAAGCAGGTAGGAAAACACGACGGGAGCTAAGGAAACCCCTGCAAGAGCTTCTTCCTGAGCTCAGGCCAGGCCCGGCACAGGGGAGAGAGAGCAGCAGCATTAGCATTTTTCGGCTCTCCCTGAGGTTTGGAGTCACTGACATTCCGCCGCCAGTTCACTGTGTGAGTCTTGGAGCCAAAGTTCAATGATTCAAAATTGCCTGGGAGAGGTAAAGGAGCACATTGGTGCACATTGGGAAACGTGCACTGGTGGAGGGGTGGTGTTGGAACAGTGTGTGGCTGAAACCCGATGGTGAATGGCCTAACTGTATGGCACATGACTCAATAAAGTAAAATTAAAAAAAAACCCTGGGATAACTAAAAAGAGGTAGTAGTTATCATCTTTCTTTTGGTCTGTTTCTCCCTTTAGTGAAGCAAGATAGGTTTTATTGATGAAAAGTATGTAAAAATAAAAAAAAACTTATGTAAAAAGATGCAAAAAGAGGGGAGAAAAGAAACTAAGTGTTCAGGAGAGAACGTGGCTTCTTTAGAGCAGACATAAGTGCATAAAAAGACGGGGGACACGAGACTTCACAGGAGAACCTGCTTGAAGAGCAAGCGTAGAATTGTTCTTATTACAAAGAATTGTTCTCATTACAAAGAAAGTCCACAAATTGGGGGCCGGAGCGATAGCCCAGCGGGTAGGGCGTTGCCTTGCACACGCTGGCCCATGCTGGCCTGGGTTCATCTCCGGCATCCCATATGGTCCCCTGAGCACCGCCAGGAGTGACTCCTGAGTGCAGAGCCAGGAGAAACCCCTGAGCATTGCTGGGTGAGACCCAAAAAAGCAAAAAAAAAAAAAAAAAAAAAAAAAAAGAAAAAGAAAAAAAGAAAGTCCACAAATTGGGAAAGAATATTTACCCAATGTCCATCTGATAAGGGGTTAATATTCCAAGATATATCAGGCACTGGTAGAATTTACAAGAAAAAAATATCCAACCCCATTAAAAATGGGGAGAATAAATTAACAAACTTCCTCAAAGGTGTATGAAAAAATGCTCTTCATCACGAATCATCAGGAGATGCAAATCAAAACGACATTGACATATCATTTCCCACCACAGAGACTGGCGCACATCCAGAAGAGCAAAAACAACCAGTGCTGGCATGGATGTTGGGAGAAAGGGACTCTCATTCACTGTTGGTGGGAATGTCGACTGGTTCTTCAGCCCTTTTAGAAAACAATATCAGACGTTCCTTCAAAAACTAGGTATTGAGCTTCCATTGGACCCAGCCATACCACTCTTGGAAATATACCCTGGAGTCCAAATATACACAGCAGAAACACTATCTGCACTTCTCTGTTCATAGCAGCACTATTCACAATAGCCAGAATCTGGAAACAACCTGAGTTCCTGAGAACAGACGACTGGATAAAGAAACTGTGGTACATCTACACAATGGAATACTATGCAACTGTTAGGAAGAATGAGAGTTATGAAATTTGCCTATAAATGGACGGACATGGAGAGGATCAAGCTGAGTGAAATTAGCCAGAAGGAAAAGGACAGATATAGAATAGCTGCATTCATTTGTGGGATATTTAAAAAAAAACAGTATGAGAATAATATCTAAGGCCAGGCAAAACAGGGGCCAGGAGGACTTGTATTATATCTACTGTACTATCTCTCTGAGTTTTTTTTTTTTTTTTTGGGTCACACCCGGCAATGCTCAGGGGTTACTTCTGGCTCTTTGCTCAGGAATTACTCCTGGCAGTGCTCGAGGACCATATGGGATGCCAGGGGTCAAACCCGGTCTGCCACCTGCAAGGCAAACACCCTACCCGCTGTGCATTCACTCCAGCCCCTCTGACACATTTTTATCCCAGGAATATCAGCTTCACAAGTTAGTTATGTGACTTCAGGTACACTGCACCATTAAACCTCAACTTCTTCATTTGATGATGACAGTATCAAACAAATCCAGACTACTGTCCTCTGTTCAATGAGATGACGTGTAAGGTCTTATTAGCACACTGCCTGGCAACAAACAATGCCTCCTCCCAGTACCACCACTGGTTTTCACAGGTGTCTCAAAGTCAGAACTTCCGCAGTATTTCCCAGGGATTCAGTAGAGAGGGAGGGAGAAATGGAGGGAGGAGGGCCGGGGGAGGGGGAGAGAGCGAGAGCGAGAGTGAGGGGGGGGAGAGAGAGAGAATATGTGCCTCTCTCCTTTCCTTACCAATCAACTTCCAGACATCCAACTTCTATTTTTTGATGTGGAGTGGGGAGAAGTGGGGGATTTCTAAAGGTGGATTCTGCTGGACATGAGCTTGTTGGTGGCTCTGAGCTCACCCACAGTCTCAGCAGCTGCGAACCTGAGCGATGTTAGTGATGCTTGGGAAGACATGGCGGGTGGGGGCGGAGAGGGTGCGGGAGTCCCTAAAGGCCAGAACGGAGTACTGAAAGAAAGTAAAGGGATATACATGTTGGTACTGCAAACCAATTATGTGCTAAAAGGAGAGCTATGTGCTAGAGTGAGAGCGAGAGAGTGAGAGAAGGTGAGAAAGAGAAAGAGAGAAAGTGAGAGAGAGAGAGAGAGAGAGAGAGAGAGAGAGAGAGAGAGAGAGAGAGAGAGACACGTGCCTGCCTTAGAGGTGGGTTGGGGTGGGAGGGACTCTGGGGATGCAGGTGTTGGGAAGGGTGAACAGTGGAGGGGAGGATGCTGGAACAGTGTATGTTTCAGCGCAAACCCAATCACAAACAGCTTTGTAATGGGCTCTCTCACTGCGATTCAATAAAATAAAAAGCAGCTGCATCAGCACAAGCCTTGCTGTATGTGTGCATTCACACTTGCACTGACCACTTCCTTCTTGGCACTAGCTCCAACAGGGGAGAAGGCAGGAAGGAGGCTCGTGACAGACTGTCCCATGGACGGACAGGGAAGTGTGTCACTGACCAAAGCACAGTCTTTTATGACGGAGATGACCTGGCCAGTTGGTCAAACAGGGCCAGCCAAGGTCAAGCCGGAAAGGACAAGTGTCTGGATGTGGTGAGGCATGACAGTGTGGGCACAATGAGGTCTGAGGCCAAGTTCCTCCAGCTGAAAGAATAAAGCAGCTACGACCAGCACTGCACCCTTCTAGCAGTTCTGGGCCTGGGATGGCTCGCTGGGACGGTCAACACTTTTACTAGACCCTCCAGTTTCACCAGACATAGAAGTGCAAACAGTATTGAGCACTGGACCTGGACAGCCCCAACGTGGTGGGAATCCGCGATGGTGCAGTCACCCTGGAAAACCACCTCCAGCTCCTCCCATGATAAACAAACTTCACTCCTGGGCTTAGACCCTAAAGAAATCCAGCTTAGCCCAGACCATGAAGACAAGGTACAGAGCACTATTCATTACAGAAAAAAAAGGTGGAAACAACCCAAATGTCCACCTGCTGATGAGAGAATAAATCGAATGTGCAATCCCTAGAGAACACAGTGCTGCTCAGCAACGGGAAGGAAAGATGTACAGACACGAAGGGGAGATGTGCAGACATGGGCCACAGCACAGAGGAACCCCGGACAGACACTATGGGGAGACATACAGACATAGGCCACAGCACTGAGGAAGCCAGGACACACGAAGGGGTGACGTACGCACAAAGGGCACAACACAGAGGAATCTTGTACACATGCTATGGGGAGATGTCCAGACACAGGCCACATGCTACAGGGAGAAATACAGACACAGGCCATGGCATGGAGGGAAGCCCGGACACAGATTACGGGGAGACACACTACAGGGAGATGTACAGACATAGGCCATGACACAGAGGAACCCCGGACACGCACTACGGGGAGATGTACAGACATAGGCCATGACACAGAGGAACCCCAGACACACACTACGGGGAGACGTACAGACATAAGCCACGACAAGAGGAACCCCAGACACACACTGCGGGAGGCGTACAGACACAGGCCACGGCATGGAGGAACCCTGGACACACACTATGGGGAGATGTACAGACACAGGCCATGGCATGGAGGAACCCCGGACACACACTACGGGGAGATGTACAGACACAGGCCACAATACAGAGGAAGGGGCCGGAGCGATAGCCCAGCGGTAGTGGGCGTTGCCTTGCATGCGGCCGGCCTCTGCCGTCCTGGGTTCGATCCCCGGCATCCCATATGGTCCCCGAGCACTGCCAGGAGTAATTCCTGAGTGCAGAGCCAGGAGTAGCCCCTGAGCATTGCTGGGTGTGACCCAAAAGCGGCAAAAAAAAAAAAAAAAAAAAGAAAAAAAGAAAAACCACAATACAGAGGAACCCCGACACACACACGGGAAACGTTACAGACACAGGCCACGGCATGGAGGAACCCCGACACACACTATGGGGAGACGTACAGACACAGGCCACGGCATGGGGGGAACCCCGGACACACTACGGGAAACGTACACACAGGCCACGACAAGAGGAACCCCAAACACACACACGGGGAGACGTACAGACACAGGCCACAACACAGAGGAACCCCAGACACACACTGCGGGGAGGCGTGCAGACACAGGCCACAACACAGAGGAACCCCAGACACACACTGCGGGGAGACGTACAGACACAGGCCACAACACAGAGGAACCCCCAGACACACACTACGGGGAGATGTACAGACACAGGCCACAACACAGAGGAACCCCGAACACACTACGGGAGACGGCGACAGACACAGGCCACGGCATGGAGGAACCCCCGGACACACACTACGGGGAGACATACAGACACAGGCCACGGCACAGGAACCCTGGACACACACTACGGGAGACTATGATACAGGCCATGCACAGAGGAACCCTGGACACAAGCAATGGGGTAAGTCTGTCCGAGGGTCTACTTTTTTATGTGATCTAGTTATTATATGAAATGTGTACAGTCGGCAAATCCTCAGAGACAGAAACATTGATGGCTTTTTCAAAAGATGGGGCCATCAAAGGCCTGCAGCTGAGTGGAGCTTCTTCTGGGGGTAATAAAAGTGCTGTAAAATGACTAGTTTTTTTTTTTTCTTTTTGGGTCACACCCAGTGATGCTCAGGAGCTACTCCTGACTGCTCAGGGATCATATGGGTCACCGGGGACTAAACCTGGGTTGGCTGCATGCAAGGCAAATGCCCTCCCCATTGCACTATCGTTCCGACTCTGTAAAATGACTCTTCTGATAGCTTCTAACCTTCGAATACTAAAGCCACTGAATTATAGCTTTTATTTATTTTGTTTTTGGATCACACTCAGCAGTGTTCAGTGAAGCGGGATTGGCTGTGTTAGGTGAATACCTTAACCCCTGAACTATGTTTCTAGTATTAAAACTTTTCTCTTTCTTTTGGGTGGGTGGTGGTTTGGTTTTGGGTCACCGCTAGTGGTGTTCCGAATTTACTGCTGGCTCTGTGCTCAGGAATTACTCCTAGTGAGCTCAGGGGACCATATGGGGTGCTGGGGATTGAACCTGGTTGGCCACATGCAAGGCAAACACCTTCTCCGCTGTACTACTGCTCCAGCCTCAAGTTTTATTGTTTTTAAATAGGGGCCACTGGGGTCAGAAAGATAGTCTGGGCAGAGCTCAGAGCACCAGCTGATGCTGAAGCTGAGCTCAGGTGCATACACATGAAAGGTCTGTGCTCCACTGCCTGAGTTCTCTCCTGGCCCCTGAGCTAAACACTTTATGTGTTTTGGAGGCACGGCCAGCAGGACTCAGGAATTACTCCTGGCTCTGCACTCAGGGATCACTCCTGGTTGGGCTCAGGGGATCATATGGGATGCCGGAGATGGAACCTGAGGAGGCTGTGTGCAAGGCAAGCTCCGTCTCTATTGTGCTATATCCCTGGGCTCCTGCACAAAAACACTTTTTAAAGGTTAGTTGTGTGATTATAGCTCAGTTAGGTAGTTACTGAGGAAAGAATCAGCAAGCGGGGCGGAGTGATAGTCCAGCGGGTAGGGCATTTGCCTTGCACGCGGCCGGCCTGTAGCAGCCCGGGTTTGATCCCCGGCATCCCATATGGTCCCCCGAGCACTGCCAGGAGTAATTCCTGAGTTCAGAGCCAGGAGAAACCCCTGAGCATTGCCAGGTGTGACCTAAAAAGAAAAAAAAAATCAGCAAGTGCCAGAAAGGAACAGTAGTCAGAGGCTTCTGCTTCTCCCTCTCATTCATTTCCTGACGGCATTAATTGTTCATCTACTTCATGCCTTGCAGCAGGGATACAGGATTACAGCAGACATGGGTCCTGCTTTTAAGGTCTGAGTTCAACGGTGAGTGTAGGGGTGATGCGAGCTCACTGGTGACAGCTGCCAGGAGGGGCGGCCACCTCAGAGCCACAGTGAGGAGGAAACACAAAGGCTCAGAGAAGGCTTTGAAAATGTTGGCCATGTTTCGGGGCAGGGGGTATGAACAGAGTAATTCCTGGGAGAGGAACTGTGTGGGGGCAAGGCCGAGAAGAGAAAGAACATTCTAGAAAATACAAGAAGCCAGAAAAAAGTATGAAGGAGGAAGTCGTAGTCCACTAAAAAGAGTGAGATTTAATCTCTGATTTGCGTGTGTACACGAGTGTGTGCATGTATGTGTGTGTATGTATATTTGTCAGTGCATGTGTCTATGTGTGAGTGTGTGTGTACACAAGGATTATGCCTGTCCTCCAAGCTCGGCTCTCTTCTGCACACATCTTCCTTTCCCCTACACCCTCTTTTTCTAACTAAGTTTCATTCAATAAAAACAATTGTGCTTTACTAAAATAAAATAAAAACAAGGTTTCTGTTGCATGTTGGGGTGGGGGTGGGATTTGCTGCTACTCCCTCAGAAAGTGGGAGCCACCCTGGGAAGTTCTGTCAGTCCCGTGAAGGCAGACTCGGCCTCTGCTTCCGGCACACCCCGGCCCGGGCAGCACAGTTTAGGAGCGCCTGAAGCCAAGCCTGCACTCAGAGACATCCTCTGTGCATTTGGTTAGTTTGTCTTTGGGGCCTCAGCTCACCAGCTTTCTCCCGGCGAGAAAGGCGTTCTCAGCTCAGGGCTGTCTCCTGGCGCTCGGTGCTCAGGAATTACTCCTGGTGGTTTAGTGCGGGAGGCCATGTGGGAAGCCAGGGACTGAACCTGGGTCAGCCTGCACAGGGCAAGTGCCCTCCCTGCTGTGCACTCCCTCCTCTGCATATTTTTACTGTCTGCTCAGTGCAAAGAGGAAGGACCCAGCCCAAGGGGAACGGCAGGAAGCACAGATGAAGCTCCGGCCTGAGAGGGTGGGACAGAGGGCAGGCCAGAGGGTGTCAGATGGCTAGAGGGGTGGGGCAGAGAGCAGGCGTGTGGGTGGCAGACAGGCAGTTCAGAGCCCCGGGAATTACTGGGAAGGGTCTGGGATTATAGGAATCCTGTGTTTGGGGAGGGCTAACAGCCACTTAGCGGAACTTCACAGTACTGGGCTGTCTGGGTTCTGAGCCACAATAACACAGTAGCCCTGGGCATGAACAGGGCCCTCAGCAAAACCTGGCTCTGACCGACTCCAAGTCTCTATTCAGTGAAGAAAGGAAACTGGGCCCCTTGGGGTTGAGGTCCTCAGGCAGCTCCCAGAACTCCAGGAACCTCAGGACTCTGTGAAATGAGAGCACAGTCCATACCAAGAGCTGAGTGAGTGCAGCCGAAGTTGGACGCAGGCTGGGCTGAGGACCGAGGAGGGAATATTGCAATGGCTGCTCTGCTGGGCAGGATGCCGGTCTCTCTCCCTGGGCCTGGGCAGGGTGCCGGCTCTCTCCCTGGACCCTGAGGCCTGACTTTCTGCTGTGGCGGCGAGAGTTGGAAAATAGAGGCTTCCCTTTGCAGAAAGCAATGTGGCTCCTGAACTTAAGCACCATAAAGACCTCAACTGGGCGGGAGATGGTACAGTGAGTGGGGAAACGTGCTGGCATGCACCAACCCGGACTGATTCCTGCCCAATAAGGTCCTGCCAGCACCACGGGGTAGCCACGTGGCACCATGTTCTCAGGGCCCCTGCACCGAACCACTGGCTCAACTGGCAGAGAAACCACTGGTGAGGTACCTGGACTTCCTGAGAACTATATGGGGCCCCTCCATGCCCAGCCCACAAAGAGTTCAACCATTTCTGAACCCCTGATCTGACATCCGCAAATCTCGCCTGGGAAGGCGATCCTAAAGGTGCAGAAGAAAACAGGGAATAGGCAGAACACACCCAAATGTGCCACACTCCGAGGGAAGGGCTGACGTGTCCCTCACGTGTCCTGCAGAGAGGAAGTGCAGAGTTCACAAGGGCTGAACTCTGGCTCGGTGACTGTGGGGACATGCAGAGCAGTGGTCACGGGGTCAGAAGTAAAGTGAAGAGACGTAGGCGATGTGAACCTGGACAAAAGCGCACACACACACACACACACACACACACACACACTCACACACTCTGGCTTCCTGTGAAAAAGCCAAGCCTTCAGACTGCACCACCCAGGCACATCCACAGAGGTCCAGGGTCGGGCTGGTGTGATCACAGGACAATTGCACAGCTTCCCCTGACCATCAGGGCTTGGGCGCTGGGTCTGTCCAGGGAAGGGACATGACCAGGGTGGCAGCTGTCACAGTGACCAGCTCTCCTCTCTCTCAAGTGGAGGATACAGAAGAGGAAGCAGCAGAGAGAGAGAAAGAAGCAGAGAGGAAAATCCTCCTTCAGCTTTGCTACAAACAGAATCAACAAGTGAAGACAAAGTTTTCTCCCCACTAGAAGGGGAAAAATACAAGCAGGAAAGGCTGGGTGCGAGGAGGGAGGAAGAGACGCAAACATCAAGGCCCCTCACAGACAGCGACAGGAAGGGGCAGGTTTCCCGCGGCCTTATTCTAGGACCCCGCCAGGCAAGCTCCTAATGCCCCCATGACAAAGTCGGATGAGCAGGGGTGACGCACCAGCTCTCAGTGGGCCTGGAGGAGGGTTGGCGCACTCCCTCGGGAACAAAGGCAGACTTCAAGGGGGACTCCGCCAGGGACGAGGGTTCTCGGGCTCCGCAGGAGCAGTAGGGCTTGGGAGCACCGTCCCAGGCTTCCAGCTCCCTCCACCCAGACTCTGAAAGGTCTGAGTGCCCAAAGGCCAGGGGTGCTGCAGAACAGAAAGTGGCCCCCTCTCCTGCAGGGGCCCCCAGCCTGAACACAGCCTCCATGCAGCTGGAGGGGCGGGGGTGGGGCCAGGACAGGGCCAGAGAGCTGACAGAGCAGCTGATACAGGGATGGGGTGGACTCCATGTGACTCACCTTCACCCCCGTTCTTCTCTTCCCTTACCCAACGACACAGATAAGCCTCCAGTGTGGGCACACCCACGGGCATCTGCTAAGCTGATACCTGTCCCCACCCCAGCCCCTTTGTTCCTGGTAAAAAACCCGCAAGTACTTCAGCATGAAGAGGAGCTAAAACCAGGGAAATTCCCAAATTAAAGAATGTATCACACAGGAGGCGGGTTTCCCCAGCCCTCCCTGGCTGCTGCAGGCCTTACATGGGCAAGCTCATCAGAGTGTCAGGACATGGTGCTGGCCCCGTGCAAACCCCTCATCGTCCAGCCTCCACTAAGTGGCTATGCCACTTGGGTGGTGGGAGCAGAGCTCAGAGGGATCAGTCCAACAGGCAGCACTCCCCGGACCTCGGGATTGCTGTGCCCAGCCCATCTTGGCACAGCCGGCGGCGAAACCGAGAGCTCAGCTTTGATCTGGGTGGACTTTTTCTGAGCAGGAGCAGCAAGAATGGGGGAGGGAAGGGCAAGACACAGGGAGACGAAAGAAAGCCATTCATTCATTTGTTCATTTGTTCGTTCATTCATTCATTCATTCATTCATTTGGGGCCACACCCGGCGATGCTCAGAGCTTACTCCTGACTCTGCTCAGGGATCAGGACTTGGGGTAGCGTTAGTGGGAGCCCTGGATTGAGCTCACCTTGGCCGGGTAGACAAGGCAAGTGCCCCCCACCGCACTCTTGCTCCAACTCCAAAAGGCACTTGGTTCCTAGGCCAGAGCTGTCAGGCCAGAGAAGTGACAGCAGGCATGGCGTCTGCCTTGCATATAGTCAAGCCGGCACCACATATGGTGCCCAAAACTCACCAGGAGTGATCTCTGGCACAGATACAAGAGTAAGCCCTCAGCACAGTCTGGTGGGGCCCAAAAACCAAAAATGACTAAAAAAATACGGGGCTGGGG
This sequence comes from Cryptotis parvus, assembly GCA_021461705.1. Lineage (NCBI taxonomy): Eukaryota > Metazoa > Chordata > Mammalia > Eulipotyphla > Soricidae > Cryptotis > Cryptotis parvus. The sequence goes on along the minus strand of JAJIBD010014845.1, from coordinate 90 downwards.
CTGTGGGTCCATGAGAAACTACGTGCCCAGCGTCCATGAAGCCCCATCCCGATTTCCCAGCACCCCACCTAAACTCAGAGGGTGAAGGAG
>JAJIBD010014844.1:0-24543 GCA_021461705.1 Cryptotis parvus | reverse complement strand
CTGCTTTTGCTCTAGAACCATAAAGTTTACTGTAGGTTGAAAGATCTCAACCCGATAAGTTTAGATGCCACTTAACTTGTTTTAAAAAAATTATTGAAGTACCCTTGACTTATATCAGAATATAAATTTCATTTATACTACACTGTTATCCTTATAGGCAGGATCTTAATCTCAACTAAAAGCTTGATTTGCTTTAGTCATTTTATTATTCAACAACTCCTTCCCCTGCTGTAACAAACCAAATGGAATTTTTGCTATAGTTTGTTAACTTTGCTTTCTCATATTCTACATATAAGTAAAATACTGTATGTGATCTATTTAATCCATTGGATTTATTTAATTTAACAATATACCCAGATGAGACCAGGGTTTTCCCTAAGATCATGGATATCTTAAGAGAGGCAACCATAAAATCATTACATATGAAAAGATCATGGTAAGGAAGAAATACTAGTCTGGAAAAAATTAAGCAAAAGATAAATATTTATAAAAAATAAATTATAAGTTTATAGCAGGTGTTGGATGACAGGCTTAGCTAGCTTGGGAACTTTACTCACAGCTTAATTTATTTATATGCTCTTAAGCCAAGGTTCATTCTAATGAGATCTCTCTTCTATGTAAATACTGATAGATGGTATGGCAGTTACAGAAGTAACCTTGACTCTGAATAACTTCTGACTTATTATACATCTACGAAGACTTCTATGTTTTCTAGATTGGGCACAGCTCCACTTTACACTCACTGCACTCAGAGTGGGACAGTTCTAATTTACCAGGAGTCTACCACCCTGGCTACATTGAAACTATCACTTAAGATTGTAGAAAGGATCATACTAGTTTGCATTCAAGCAGACGAGTGTGACCCTTTCAGTACTCAGAGATTGAGATACTCAGAATCACCCTGGTGCAGATAATAAATAAGAAGGACCTTGTGGGTACCATCTAGATTACATGAAGCCCATGAAATTAAGATGTATTACTTATACCAGCCCTCTCTCTCCAGTGTTTTACATAAGAGATAATCTCAGAAGAAGGGATTAGTCCTTGATGTAATCCATTGTTTATACCTGTAATAGGGTGTGGCACCACCCTTCTACACTCTGCTTAGTGTTCCTTCTTGACAGAACCCTCCCCTGTCAACAGTTCGGAATACTTTGGTGTGTATATAAGGGGGACTAACTTGAGGCACTCACCCATTTTCTCTTCTTTTAGGTAGGACTCCTCTCGGTGAGATACTCTCTTTGGTGGGAGACTTGGGCTCTCATGTATGATCTAAGCTCTTACCAGAGCTAGAGTATTTCATTACATTGGATTGCGGTAGTAGAGCTTTTGCACTATTCAAAGCCTTTTTGAACTGTGCCGGACTCGTGAGTTTTCATCTGTTCCCCAGCGGCCTCAGAGGTAGAAGAGAACTTCTGTCATTGTATTGTTGGGGACTTCAGCGGCTCCCCCAACAAACAGGTATAAAACAATTTTATGAAAAACAGCTAACAAATGAAATAAGTCTCTTGTAAAAGAGTTTCACAAAAACAGAACTATTTTCCATAAACTGTATTTAATGAATATGTATTAAAAACTGAGACTGTGTATTAGTAGTAATATACAGGCCTTGCTTGTAAAACCAATTAGTGGTAGAAATAAGAAATGCCATTTATAAGATTTAGAAAAACATGATTGCATTTATTTCTAGTTTTTATTTCCTTTATTTTGTTGTTTGGGCTACCTTTGACTGTGCTCAGAGTTGACTCCTAATTCTGTACTCGGGATCATATTGCAAATATAATCTATAGAAAATACTTTAAATTAAAGATTCGATCCAGACCCAGACCTCGCTGTCTGCCCCCAGGAGCCACTGGATGTACTTGTCAATGGCTGCTTCACAGCAGAACAGGATGGAAGAAGAAAGGATGGAAGCAGAAGCAGAAGAGCTCTGGAGAAAGAAGGAGGCAGAGATCACCAAGAAGTTCCGGGATGTGCTGGCCAATGAGAAAGCCCGATTCTGGCAGAGAAGTGGAAAGTGGAGATGGAGGACCAAAGGGCTGCCAAAATCCTGGAGGAACGAATTCACAAGGAATTGAAGAGGAGAGGAAGCGAAGAGAGGAGCAGATCCGCCTGCACGAGGAGCAGAGGGCCAAGGAACTCTACTGGTCCGTGAAGCAGGAGCAGCTGCAGAGCCACGCCAGAGAGAAGGAGAAGGAGTGGGCCGAGCAGCGTAAATCCAGCTTGCTTCTTGGGCATGGGGCCACAGTCTCTCCTCGCTTGTTTCTTTGCTCAGTCATCCGGCCAGTTCACTCGCTCAGTCAAGAAGCCTCAGACCCTGGGTCCAGTTGCTTCAGACCCTTGGAAAAAGACCCAGCAGTCAGGGATTGGCTTCAACGAGCAGACATACCTGTTGGGGAGATCCCTCCCATGGCAGAATAATCCCGTTTTCACCAGGTTTACAATAGTCTCTTGGCTCTGTGTTAAGCCTTAGGGATCCTGAGGTACAGGAGCATGGAGACTTCTACCACCCTACATGAGACAGACACCCAGGCTGTGAGAGAGACTGTCCCACAGTTGTTGGAGCCCCTGAGTGACCATCCCAGTGGAGTTCTGGAAATAAGTGTTACCAAGTGAGGTTTGAGATTGGTAAAGGAGTTACACAGGCTGAAGAGGGTTCTCGAACTGAAGGACATAGCGCCGAGGCACTGCTGGTCACTGGAATGTGGTGTGCTTGGAGAGTAGGAGGGATGTGCGTGCATGTGTGTGTGTATGTGTGTATATGTGTGTGTAGTAGCTGTGAAGTTTGGAGAGTGCTAGAATGATGCCATCTTAGATGGAAAAGGGACGGCAGCACCAGGAGCAAAGGGTGCATTTAACTATTACTCAGGATGGACTTTCAGTCAGGAGCAGTAAGGCAGGAAGATGTGGAAATGACAGACTTGCAGGAAGATTTCACTCCCAGGTTCTCAGAAGCAGGCGGCACGACATCGCTTTTGCCCCTGATTGTCCAATTTTTTGCGATATAATTCATAGGGTTTTCTTAGAGTCTAGCATTTTAACAAAAGTATCACTTATAATATCTCCTCTTGAGCTCCAGAGTTTATGTCTTCTCTTCATTTTTCTTAGTCTGGTAGGGGGTTTGTCTATTTAAAAAATTAATTTTATTATACCACCGTGAAGTTTTTCTTATATATTCAAAAAATCAGGTGTAATTTTATTGGTCTTTTCTGTTGTTTTCCTTTTTTGCTCTAATCTTTATTTTATTTCATTTTGTTTATTTATTTTTACTAACTTTGGTCTTTGTTTATTTTCTAGTTCTTTGAGATAAGGTTAGATCTTCTATGTGTTGCTTATCTTCCTATGTTTCCTTTCTGTAGGCAGTGACAATATAAACTTTCTGCTTAGCATGACTTTTGTTGCACCCCAGAAGCTTTGTACTGTTTTCATATATCTTAAGGTATGAGCCTAGCAGGAAGCCAGAGCAACCCCCATACCATGAGTAGAGTCATTTTCAGCATCCAGACTTCACAGCTCCTCAGAGGTCGACCCAAGAGAAAACCTGATCTTTCCCCTTTGAGTTTCATCAGTAAATGCTCGAGATGACAGCCTTCTACTGAGAGTATACCACCTACATGGCAGAGCCTGGCAAGCTACCCGTGTTTTATTTGATATGCCAAAAAACCAGTAACAATTATGGATCTCATTCCCATGATATGAAGGAATGGTTTGAGAATGTTCCTGTTCTTGGAGCAAGCCGATGCCCCTGGGTTACACTTGTTTGAGACAGGACATGGAAATGTTACTGGTGTCCACTCTAGCAAATCGATGAACAATGGGAAGACAAGTGATACAAGTGAAAAATTTGATCAAATTTATGTAGTAAAAACAGATAACCAACAAAACGTAGTAGCAAGTATGAAATACTTTGAAATAAATTTTGAAATTATTTTATACATATTATTTTATTTTAATAAAATTGGAATTATTTTACATGTTAGTTACCTCATTTTAGTCTGTATAGATGTGAAAATATTTACAATTCATACAAATATTGAGGTTATTAATATTATTTCTAACTTTTCAAAATGAGGCAGAGAGTTACTTTAGAATTGTTTTATGTCAAAACAATTGAGGTCACAACATAGCTAGAAAAAGGTAGAACTTATACTTGAATGAAAATAGAATTTGTACTCCATGTCAAAACAAATAATTTTCCTAAGGAACTGAAAGGCTTAAATTGCACCAGCACCAGTTGTTCTTGCTGTTTTGGATGTGGGCCAGTCTCTGTGGTGTGAGATGGTACCTCATTGTTGTTTTGATTTGCATCTCCCTGATGATTAAAGATGAAGAAAACTTTTTTCAGATGCCTTTTGGCCATTTGAATTTCTTCTCTTTTGGAAGCTTCTGTTCATTTCTTCTCCCCATTTTTGATGGGGTTGGCTGTTTTTTCTTGTGATGTGCTACCAGTGCCTGATATATCCTGGATATTAACCCCCTTGTCAGATGGGTATTGGGTGAATATCCTTTCCCACTCTGTGGATTTTCTTTGTATCTTGGTCACCATTTCTTTTGAGGTGCAGAAGCTTTTCAATTTTATATAATCCCATTTATTTATCTTTGCTTCCATTTGCTTGGTCAGTGGTGTGTTGTTTTTTAAAGATACTTTTAGTTTCGATGCCATAGAGCATTTCTCCTATGTTTTCTTTGATGTACCTTTTAGATTCATGTCTGATGTTGAGATCTATAATCCATTCTGATCCATTGTTGGTGGGAGTGCCGACTGGTCCAGAACTTTTGGAAAACAATATGGGCATTCCTCTGAAAACTAGATATTTAGCTCCATTTGATCCAGCAATAGCACTCCTGGGAATATACCCGAGAGACCGAGAAACACATAGCAGAAACACTATCTGTACTTCTTTATTCATCTCTGAGCTATTCACTATAGCTAGAATCTTGAAACAACCTAAATGCCGAGAAAAGAGTACTGGCTAAAGAAACTGTGGTTCATTTACACTATGGAATACTATGCAGCTGTCAGAGAAGACTGTCACTGTATCACTGTCTTCTCGTTCATCATTGATTGGCTCGAGCGGGCACCAGTAACATCTCCATATGTCCTGCCTCATGCTACTAGAACCCAAGTGCACCTGCTTGCTCCAGGAACATAAAAGAGCCTCAAACCATTCCATCAAGTCATGGGAATGAGGTCTAAAATTACCAGTAACAATTTTAGACCTCAGAAAAGAAGAAGAAATTATGAAATTTACCTGCAAATGGATGGACATGGAGACTATCATGCTGAGTGAAATTAGTCAGAAGGAAAAGGACAGATATAGAATGACTGCATTCATTAATAGGATATAAATAGATACCAGTGTTTTACTAAATGTGGGAAATGGTAATGGCAGATTAAAACTCACCATTGAATATACACAAAGAGACTTAAGTGATAAACTCTAAATATCTGCAGGGCTAGCCACAATGTGCAAAATAAGAGGAAGAGGGATGCAGAGATAGAGAGAGACAGAGAAAGAGAGGAAACGGGGGTACCTGCTATTGAGGCAGCCTGGGGTTGGGCGGAGGGGGTGGGGTACATTCGTGGTGGAATGGGGCACTGGTGGAGGGGGGGGTGCTGGAATACTGTATTACCAAGAACCAACTATGAACACCTTTGTAATTGTTTGTCTCACGGTGGTATAATAAAAATTTTAAAAAAAACAAAGGCTTAAGTTAGATAGTGTATATAGGGAATTTAGCAAGATTCTTAGAACAGAGTAAACATTCAGTGCATTTCAGCAATTGAGCATAATTGTTTTTTGCAACTGGTATAGACCCAATTCAGATCAATTTAAAAGTACTCATATATACAAATATCCATAGAAAACTTTACTGAGTTACATGACTGAAAAATTTCTAAGTCAAGCTGAGGTCAGCAGGACACATTTCTCTTTAACTATAACCTATAACACTGTCTTGTTAAGCACTTAGATTTTTTCTTAGGCAGGCTCTTAGCATGCAGTGATAAGAATAGTGTATATGTTTATATATACAAGAAGTCCAGAAATATACATTATCAGTACATTTAGCAATTATAGCTGGGTGTGGAAATAGACAAAGATTGAAGGAATTACCCATAATACATTATTGATCTCACATTTCCCTTGTATGTCCAAACAGACTGCAAGAGAGCAGGGTTCTTATCTCCATACATGCGGCTGTGGTCAAAGACCAAGGAAAGCAAAGGAGACATGAAACCTCTGGAGTCAGTGTCAGAGAGGCCCAGGAACAGATTATAGAGTAATATGCACCAGCAGAGTCATTACAACAGGGTTCCAGTTTCAAACTTCAGATGAAGAAAGAATACACTGGAGGGATCATGATATGGGGACAAGGCATGGCCATCATACTCCAGAGGGGAACAAACAACAAGGGAGTGATGCTTAGGACATTTTTACAAGTGTACTGCACATTGAGGAATTGGATAAGTGACGTCATACATGTCATTTAATATGAGAAGCTTGGATTTTGGGGAGGGACCTAATCCATCTTCTTTGACAGTACTAACTAAACTTTAACCATATTTGTTTCTTTGAGGTGTCCAGGAGGGAGGGTGGGTTCTGAACCTGGCAGCCACTCCAATACAGCCTCAAAAGAAGCCAGAGGAACCTCCCATACCTTGATGGCAGCCATTTTCAATGATTGGACTCCACAGCTCTCAGAGCCCCACCCAGAGAGAAATGGATCTCACGCCCATCTTGTCAGAGTCACACCCTAGAGAGAAGACGATTTTAAGCCCAGGTATGTATTTCTTGGCAGATAAAGCCACTGGGCTTCCATGAAGATGGAGCTGGGATTCCTTTCCCCACCTCTCGTCCCCTCTGGGAGGCTTAGTGGACCAGCCCACAAACTCCTCGGGGGGCTGTCAACTGTGATTCAGAGACAGTGACACACAGGGCAGAGCTGCTACCGGCTACTCAGTGGCACACAGCTGCAAAGTGGCTGTGAGATACATCAAACTAGTAGAAACCATCCACATTCCAGAAATTCAGATGATCAATCAAGAACAGAAATAGACCACATTAGCCAATAACAAACAGGAAAAAAGTCATGACTTTAACAATGCCTTTGCCATATGGGCTGCTATTGTTCATATAATTGGTGCCAGCTTAGGGGGCAGGCATAGGGATAGGGATTGGTGGGAAATGAGTATCTTTGGTGATGGGAACACAGTGGTGGTGTGTAGGGGGAGATCAGGGCACCCAAATAAAATCCGAGAGCAGGGTGTAGGTAGTCCCCTTCTGCCCCTGACGATCAGCAGCTGGTGGGCGTAGAAAGATACAAGAGTCCAGCAAAGTTTCAAAAGACTTTACTCTCACAGGTTCTGGTATACAATCCTGTAAAAGGAAAACCCTATACTTAGGGTTCCTGGCTGGGACCTGGCCAAGTATATGTTCAGAATCATAGACCAAGATGGCCACCAAAATGTGTTAAGGCCCAACAGGAAGCAGAACACAGATGAGAGGAGCAGAGGCAAAAGGTAAAACAGAGAAAGCACGAGAAAGAAAGCAGGCTACAATTTTTATAACCCTACAATACAGAGTGCCCACAACGGAAAGCAGTCGGGATCAATTCCTCTCAGGTAACTTCTCCCAGGACCTCACCTAGCTCTTTTGAGATGGTAATGCTGTCCAGCAAAGATCTGCCTTGGAAGAACTCCTGCAGGGTGGAGTTGAAGAGGGACATCTGAGACGAACTGTATCTCAGAATATAGAGGCATGCATTTATATCAAAGGATATTCTATAGCCAGGTATATATTTATCTTTAACATAAGAGAAGAATCTTGGAAGAAATGGATAAATACCAGGATAGCTATAACCTGCCAACACTGAACAAAAAAGATTGGTATATCTGAACAGTCCTATCAATATGGAGGAAATTGAAACAGTAATCAAAGGACTTGCTGAAGACAAAAGCCCAGGTCCAGCTGAATTGACTAGTGTATCCTTCCAAACCTATAAAAAAGACCTATTTCTAGTCCTTTTTAAGGTTTCCCAGGAAATTGAAGAAACAGAAACAATCACAATTAGTTTCTATGAGGCATATATCACCCCTGGTAACAAAAGCCAAGAGAGACATCACAAAAAATCAAGTTACAAGCCAGTATATCTGATGAACATAGATGCCAAGATCTTCAACAAAATACTAGCAAACAATCCAAAGAGTCATCAAAAGATCATATAACATAACCGAAGTTGATTTTATCCTTGGCATGCAAGGATGGTTTAAATTCTCAAATCCACAAACATGATATACTTTATCAATAAAGAGAACATAACAACAATATGATCATATCATTAAATGCATAGAAAGCATTTTTAAAAGATCCAGCACCAGTTCATGACAAAATCTCTAAACAAAATGGAAGTTAAAAAGAACTTTCCTCAATATACACAAAGCAATCTACCGGAGGCCCATAGCAAGCGTTAGGGGGGATAACCTAAAAGCATTCCCTTTAGGTTCAGAGATTGTTGCAGTACACTGCTGCCCAGAGCCTCTGCATCTGGCCTGGAGTTGCCTCCTGCAGGTCACTTTGTAGATCCGAGGAGGACCTATATGAATGTAGCAGTTTATCCGACCATATATTCTATACTGGCTGCAATATATATTCTCTCATGCTGCCACAATCATCGTGGGACTAACTAGATCTTACTGGTATATTTGCCTGGCCAGTTTGGATCTCTAAGTAATTAGACCAGAGAGATATGCTGTTTGCCTCCAAGAAAGCAACCATGGCTCTCTGATAACACAAAGCTAATATACAGTACAACCATAAAGAAAAGATGAGACTTGTGTGAAGGCTTGTAGAACTATTTAACTGACTATAGAATATTCTTTGGTACAGATGCATGCCTTTGTATTCTGAGATACTGTTGATCTCAGGAAGCCCCTCCTCCACTCTCTACCTGCAGGGTCACTTCCAAGGCAGATCTTAGCTCAGCAACATTGACATCTCAAAGGGCCTACGTGAGGTCCTGGGAGAAATTACATGAGGGAATTTGACCCTGATGGCTGTCTCTTGGAGGGGAGTTCTGGGTTGCAGGGGATATAAAACTAGCCTGCTTCCTCTCTTAGGGGCTCTCTCCCTTTTCCCCCTTTCTGCTGGCACCTCTTCGCTGTCTCCTCTCTGTAGGATCTTAACACATGGTTGCAGCCATCTTGACCTACATGGGACCATGGCCCAGTCAGGAACCCTAAGTTCTGGGTTTTTCCTATTGGTGATTTATATGTCAGAACCTGTGTTGAGTAAAGCATTTTAAAACTTGGCCACTTTATTGTGTCTCTCTCCATCCGCCAGCTGCTGATCCCCTGGGATAGAAGAGGTTCCCTGACCCTGCTCCCGGATTTTGTTCAGGGAGCCTCAGCATTTCCCCACAAGGGATAAGACCAGTTTTCTCACTCTCGCCATTTCCATTTAATATTTTGCTGGAAGAACATAGCAATCAGGGAAAAAGATATTAAAAGGCATCCAGATGGAGAAGAAAAGAAGTAAAGTTCTTTGCAGATGCATACTCTCCTTAGAGAATCCAACGTCACTACCAAAAAGCACTTAGAAGATATAGATCTGTATAATAGAGTGGCAGGTTACAAAATCAATACTGAACACTATGTGGCTTTCCTACCTGAAAATGATGAAACATAAGTAAGTGATATTAAAAAGCAACCCCTTACAATTATGCCTCAGAAAATTAAATACTTCTGAATCAGCTTAGATAAGGATGTCAAGTACTGATAACAAAAATCCCCAAAAAAAATAAAATAAAAGAGGACATAAGAAAATGGAAACATCCCCTGCTCATGGGTTAAGAAGATTAACACTGTAAAAATGGCAGTGCTACCCAAAATACTATATAGATTCAATTCAGGCCTGATAAGGATAACCATGACATTTTTTCTAAGAAATCGATCAAATAATGCTAAAATTCATATGGAAAAATAAACACCCCTGAATAGGCTCAGAAATCTTTTTTAAAAAATAAATAATAGCTTCAGAATATTTCTCTGACTACTTTTGAAATCTATAAATTATACCATGTTTCAGGTTACTTTGGAGAAGTATGAGTGGAATAGGAGTAACTATATTTTAGAGACTTAGTACTTTCCACTACTTTGTTCCTTTAATTTAAACACTAGGAACATACTCCTTCCCTTAGTTTTTTTTTTCTTTTTTTTCCTTTTCTTTTTTGGGTCACACCTGGCAATACTCAGGCATTGTTACTCCTGGCTTTGCACTCAGGAATTACTCCTGGCAGTGCTTGGGACCATATGTATGTGGATCATGTTGCCTCTTAAAAAGCAATTTCAGTTCCCATAAATTACTGAGGCTTTTCATCTGTAATCCTAGCATCCGAAATGTTCATCAAAATCTGTATTTAATAGTCTTAAGACAATTACAAGTGGTAAGAAGGAACAAACCAGAGTGAATATATTTAGTTATAATATCCAATACCCAAGGACTCACTTCAGATTTTTTTTTTGTTCAGACCATTCCTGACTCTGAAGTTCATTCCATTCAGATGTTACAGGTATATCTGGGAAAAATAAAATCTTACAATGAAAAAAAATAAATAATAGGCATCAACTTCCTCAAATCAAACTGTACTCAAAGCTGTAGTGATTAAAACAGTATTATATTGGAATAATAGCAGACCGTAGATCAATAGAATAGAGTTGAATATCCTGAAAGACATTCTCGAACATATTGTCAGTTAACTTTTGATAAGATAACAAGAAATATGAAGTAGCAAAAAGAATAGCCTCTTTAACAGGTGTCGGATGACAGGCTTAGCTAGCTTGGGAGCTTTGCTGCTTTATCCGCTCACAGCATAATCTATTTACATGGTCTTTTTTTTTTTTGCTTTTTTGGGTCACACCCGGCAATGCTCAGGGGTTTCTCCTGACTCTGCACTCAGGAATTACTCCCTGGTGGTGCTCGGGGGACCATATGGGATACCAGGTATTGAACCTGGACCGTGCGTGGGCCCTACCCGCTGGGCTATCGCTCAGGCCCCTATTTACATGGTCTTAAGCCAAGGTTCATACTAATGAGATCTCTATCCTATATTAACACTGATGGAGGGGTGGCAATTACAGAAGTCACCTTGACTCTGAATGAGTATCGTCTGACTTATTATTATACATCTACTAAAACTTCTATGTTATGTAGATTGGGCATAGCTCCTCTTTATACCCACTGCACCCAGCACGGACAGTTAGATTTTACCAGGACACTACCACCCTGGCTACATTGAGACTATTGTTTAAGATTATAGGAAGGATCATACTAGTTTGCCCTCAAGCAGGCAGTGTCACCCTTCAGTATACAGAGAACAAGATACTCAGAATCACCCTGGTGCAGATAATAAATAAGAAGGATCTTGTGGGACCATCTAGATTACATGAAGTTCATAAAATTAAGATGTATTACTTTATACCAGCCCCCTCTCTCTCTCCAATGTTTTACATAAGAGATAATCTCAGAAGAAGGGAGTAGCCCTGGGTGTAATCCTTTTTTATACCTGTAGTTGGGTGTAGAACCACCCTTCTACACTCTTCTATCTAGAAGCTGTTTAGGGTTCTTTGTTGACAGGACCCTCCCTGTCATCAGTATTACCTTGGCGTATATAATGGGACTAACTTGAGGCACTCGCCCCTTTTTGGGTAGGTCTCTTTGGTAGAACTCTCTCTTGGGCAAGTTCCTCTCTCTTTTGTGGGACTCCTCTCTGGTGGGATCCTCTTTGGTGGGAGACTTGGGCTTTCATGTATGGTCTAAGTTCTGACCAGAGCTAGAGCTCTTTCATTATATTGGCTGAGGTGGTAGAGATTTTGTACTATTAAAAGGCTTTTTTTATTACACTGTTGGGGACCCCAGTGGCTCCAAACGACAGGGCTGGTAAAATTGACAGCTCTATGTAAACAAATGAGCTAAGATCTTTATCTAACCCATATAACATAAGACTCAGATCAAAATGGATTAAAAACCTCAATATCAGACATGAATCCATGAGATGCATTGAAGAAAATTTAGGCAAAACCCACCATGATATTGAAGCTATAGACATCTTCAAAGATTAAACACCACTACCTAAACGATTAGAAGTATAGAAAAAATAGAACTGAATGAAGGTAAGAATTCTCTGCACCTCAAAAGAAACAGTGACAAAAAAATACAAAGACAGACCATAGATTGGGAAAGACAATTTAACCAATATCCTTATGGTAATGGGTAATATCTAAGATTTATAAGGCACTGGTAGAACTTTACAAAAAAAAAATCCAACCTCATCAAAAAGTGGGAAGAAAAAATGAACAGAAACTTCTCTAAGAAGAAATTCAAATGACCATAGGGATGTGATAAATTGCTCTTCAACGCTAATAATCAGGGAGAAACAAATCAAAACAACAATGATTACCACTTATACAGCACGGATACTAGTACACATACAAAAGTACTAGAACAACCAGTGAACGTTGTGGATACTGGGAGAAAGGGACTTCCATTTGTTGCTGGTGGGAATGCTGACTGGGTCAACCTTTTTGAAAACATTATGGTCTTTGATTCAAAAATAGAAATTTTCCTTCCATTTGACCCAGAAATACCACTACTGCCAATATACCCTATTGTTGGCGACTGGGGTCCCCAAGAAACGAGTTCCCTTCTACATCTGAAGCTGGCGGGGAATGGATGAAAACTCAGGAATCTGGTACAGTTTTAAAAGGTTTTTCTATCACAGGTTCTGATATACAAACCAAGAATAGGAAAAGCCCTGGAATTTGGGTTCCTGCCTGGGCCTCAGCTACATGTAGGCCAATACGACTGCCACCATGTGTTAAAGCCCAACCTAGAGGAGATACAGAAAGCCAAGGGAAGCCAAAATGGCAAAAGGGCCTTTCCCTTTCTTCCAGCCTGCTTATTTTATAAATAGAAACCGGCCAAAACTTCCAACTCTGGTCCATCGTGGACTGGCCTATCTAGAGATGAAAGCAGGTAAAAAACTCTGTTGGAATGCAGAACTTCAGGTGGGCCTTTTTGATTCACAAATGCTAGAGCTGATTCAAAACCTCCCTAGCTGAGCTGGGAGGTGCAGCAAGATAAGTGTAGCTGAAGATTATAATAGGGTGTGTCCCCTGATACCCTGTGGCCCAAAACACACAGCAGAAACACCATCTGTAATTCTACGTTCATTGAAGCACTGTTCACAATTGCCAGTATCTGGAAACAACCTGAATGCCCCAAACAGTTGACTGGATGAGGAAATATGGTACATCTCTACAATGGAATACATGCATCTGTTTAGAAAAAGTGAAGTTATGAAATTTGCCTATATGTGGATTTACATAGAGAGTATCATGCTGAGTAAAATGAGTCAGAATAAGAAGGATAAATACAGAATGACTGCACTCATTTGCGTTAAATATAAATAGTATGAGCATAATATCCAAGGCTTGGGAAAACAGGAACCAGGGGAAAGTGTCAATGGTTGGATTCCACCTAATGTATTGGGTTGCAGAGGTTAGGTAAGGTAGAAAAGGACCAGTTTGACAATAATAGTTGGAAATTTTAATGTCTGACTAGAACTAAGTATTGGAAATAGGTCAAGGGAGGTACAGGATAAATTTTCAGTGTTTGTATTGCAAACCTGAATGCACTAAAGGAGAGAGATAATGCCTGCAAGACAACAAGAATCTGATTGTAAGGGGAGCTGACACATTGGTGTTGGGAAATGTGCACTTGTGGAGGGATGGATATTGGAATACTGTATGATTGAACCCCAATAATGAATAGCTTTGTAATGGTCTATTCCACAGTGATTCAATGTAATAAAATATTTTAAAATAGGTACCTGCCATAGAGGCAGACTAGGGTAATGGAGGGTGACTAGAGCCACATATGGTTAGAAATATATTCTGGTGAAGGGTTGGTGTTGAAATATTGTGTGACTGAAGCTTAATTATGAACAACTTTCTTACTGTGTATTTCATGGTGTTTCAAATAAAATTAAATAAATTTAATAAAATGTTAATTCAAGGTGTATCAAGGTTTATCATTGTTATCTAAATGGAAACTATAAGTACATTAAGAAAAATACAGGCAGACTGCCATAAGATTTGAGCCTGTAAGTTAACATCAATGATATGATAATGGAAAAGGCAACAGAATGAAAAATAAATGGAACTAAATCAAATTGAAAAGTTTATGCATGGCAAAAGAAACATAATCTAAAACTAAAAATATTTAACTGAATGGAGAAAACATTTACATTCACATTCAACACTTTAAATAAATTGATATACAGGATATATAAAGTACCCAGAAGTATAAAAAACAAAAATTACAGAAACCCTATCAAAAAATGGAGAGAGAAAATGAACAGATACTCTCAAAGGCACATAAGCAGCATGATTTATCATTAAGGAAATCCAAATCAAGATAACAATGAGATAACATCTCACACCACTGAGAACTGTACATACAAAAATAGCAAGAATAATATTTGAGGGGCGTGGTAAAAAGGAATTCTCATCCACTTCTGGCGGGAATGTTGTCTGTTATAATAAACTAAAGCTTTTCAAGCTTCTGAATTTTTCATGCAAAACTTTTTACAATTCTTAAGAATCTATGAGCTCAAAAATATTGCACTTTACACTAATCTATTTTGATGGCCCAAATGTGAGGCATTCATCATGGACTTGCACATGCAGTGGAACAATAAAAACTATGGGTCTGATTGTGCCAAAGTGTATTTTCCATACATAAAAAACTAGGGTGGGGCCGGAGCAATAGTCCATCAGGTACATCACATGGCCAACCCAGGTTTGATCTCCAGCATCCCATATGGTCCCCGAGCACTGCCAGTAGTAATCCTGAGCGAAGAGTCACTGGGTGTGACCCCAAAAGCAAAAAAACAAAACAAAAAAAAACTAGGGAGAATGAAACTTAGTTTATTGTACAGAAAAGATAGATGGTTCCATGTCCATAGCCGGATGTCCAGTCTTTCTTTTAACTATAACCAACGACACCAATCCTATCCCTCACACTGCCCCATTCTGTGTAAGACTTTCCTGTCCTGTACCACGCAGTCTGCTTTCCTCCCTTGAATGCTGGTCTGGTCTTGTCCCTGTGCAGCTCTCTCTGTACCATATAGCTTTTCCATATTTTGGCCATGGCTGCATGTAAGTGGGAGACATCTGTGTGCTCTCTACCTGTCACTGGGCCTACCAATTGTACTCCAGTTTTTGTTGCCCTGTCCCAGCTTTTCTAGTCTCCGTCCACAGCCATATGTGTGTGGTTGAGACTCAGTTGCTCAGCACCTTGTTACTTCCTGGATATCCCAGCCCTGCCTGTACCTAAGTCTGGCCCTGAGTAGCTGACCTGTACTGGGCCCTGTGTCTGGGCTCGCCACCCTACCTGATCCAGGGAGAGAGTGAAGGGAGCATGTTCTCAGAGAGCAAGTGAGAGAGATAAGAGAGAGAGAAAAGGAGAGGGAGATGGGCTTTCTTTTTAAAAAATATATTTTATTATACCCCCATGAGATAACCAATTACAAAAAATGTTCATGTTTGGGTTTTGGCCATACAATTTTCCAGCACCCATCCCTCCACCAGTGCCCATTTCCCACCACCAATGTCCCCAATTCCCACCCTCTCCACTAGCCTGCTTCTATGACAGGTTCATTATCTATTTTCTTTTTATCCACTGCCAAATCCTACTCCCCACTATCACATTCTACATCCTCATTGGCTACTTGTGCCATAGGGGGAGATATAAAGTGACCTGGTGCTCCACCATTCTGCCTCTGCAGTAAAAGGACCACACACAGTGAACAGAGAAATGATCATAGAAGCAAGCCAGCTAAGAGCTGTTTCCATTTCCACTTTAATATAGATAGGCATGGGGGAAAAAGAAACTTGTACATTGTCAGGTAAAACCACTCCAGATTTGTAAATATGGGTAACAGATGGAACCTGAGATTTAGAGAAAATATAGGCAAAGTCTTCCTTTTAGTCCATGGGTCTAAAGACAAGTCTCTCCTCCACCTCAGTTTTTATTTACTTATTGAACAAACCAATAGCACTGAATTTGGTATGTGACACAAGGTGAAGATTCCCAGACAGATGGTATATATAAGGGCTGGAGAGATAGTATAGTGGGGAGGGTGATGTTTCCCTTGCATACTGCTGATCCAAGTTTGATCTGCGGCATCCCATATGGTACCCTGAACACTGCTAGTTATAATTCCTGAGTGCAGAGACAGGAGGTAAACCCGGAGCATTACCAGTGTGACCCCAAAAGCCAAAAGCAATAAAGAAGCATATCATACTTAGTATCCGACCAACCAATAGTGTGTGTTGATCTTGCTAGGAACAGCAAGGTGACAGTTACAGCAATACTGCTAGACAGATGGAAAACTGCAGATGCATATCAACCTCAGTCATTGAATTCCAGGCCTATTCTTTTCCTCTGGATGGATTTGTTCACCCAACTTGTTATCCACAAACAGAAAAGCCCCTAAGTGACCAAAGGTTAATTAAGCAGGAACATGGAAAATTTTTATTTTAGGACATTGCTCATAATTTTGTTGCTTAGTTTTGTGGTTTTGTGAAATTCCTGGAGAGGAAAGCGAAATGCGTTTGTTTCAGGGTGAAACTCTAAAATATTTACTCCTGAGTTTCCACCATTTTTTCCCAACTATAATTCTCAGTGGCCTTTAGACTCACTCTAATTCCTTTCAACCCAAAAAGAGGTCCTTTATACAGGACTGGATGGAAAAGAGTTTGCACTGGCCTCCAAATGGGACAACTTCAGAAATGTGCTTACAGTTCTTTGTTTATCGACCAGAGGAGTTGCTTCCAGGTCCTGAACATGACCAGGAACCCAACAGACTACAATACCGTTTAGGACGCCAAATGGCCCCAATAATTCATATTTTTGGCTTTGATTTCTGAATAAATGCTTAATATTGCTTTTATTTCATTGATTTTATTAATATTCAATTTGCATTCTAGCATGTGATTCAACTTGAAAATGTTTTATATGCCCTGGAGAATAATATGTATTCAAATCTTTTTGGGTGAAGAGTCCTGAATATCTCTATTACTTCTTCTAATGACTAATTTCTGTCTTGTTAATATAGCCAGCGATAAAGTGGGTTATTAAAGTCCCCCACTATTATTGTTTTGCTGTTTATTTATATATACTTAAGTCTACAAGCAACTGCACTTTCACTTAATCTGTTGTATACATGTTGATGAGATTAAAGTGCCATTGTTATATTAATTGCTTAACCCTATCAGGCATATCTCTATCTTGTATTATCTTTCTTAGCTTGAATGCTGCTTAATTTAGTCTGTCATTAACCTGTAGGATTATGTTCCACCCTTTCACTTTGAACTTGGATCTCTCATAAGCAATGAAAGGCTGGATATTTTTCATCTGCTCCATCCTGTCACTGGGAACTTTTATAAAAGTTGATATTTAGTGAAGTCATTGATAATATGAGTTAGTTTGCATTCATCTATTAGGATAATAACTTACGACATTTGATCTTTTCTTCATTTTCCTGGTTTTGTGGTCACACCTGCATGTGCTCAGAAAATAGTACTATATCTGTGCTCCGGAATATTCAGTTCTTGGATGACAATATGCAGAACCACGGACTGAACCAGGACTGATCTCATGCATGGCAAGCAACTGGTATTTCATGCTATCTCTGCAGTATTTGATATTTTTATTTTGTAGGAGGCTATACAGTATCTCTGCCATAGCTGGTTTAGAAATTAGACAATTTTCCATTACTCCTTTAACTCTAATTCATAACTTTTCTTGGAATTACTTTTCATACATTAGTTGATGTATATAATTATATTCCCCCTTGCTGATAGAGTTTCATTAAAGAAATCTGTTGCAAATTTTATGTTTTTCCTTTACATATGAAGTTTTTGTCACCATGCTGCTATAAAGAATCTATTTCTGTTTTTACTTTTTTTTGTCATTTTGATTAAAATGTGTCTTCATGATTGTATTTTTTGCTTGCTTTTGTTGGTACTCATTGGATCTCTTGAATCAGTATTCCCATCTCTCTCAACCTCTCTCTTCATATTGTGGAAGTTCGTTCTTCCCTTCTCTTTCTTCTACATATGAATTCTTAAAATTCTGACTTTGCTCACCTGTCATTGGCAAAAATATCCTTTGCATTAGACATTTTTTATTAAATATTTTATTATACCACTGTGAGATATACAATTAAAACGTTGTTCATGTTTAGAGGTTCCAGTCACATAGTGCTCCCACACCCCGCCCTCCACCAGTGCCCATTTCCCACCACCAATGTCCCCAATTCCCTCCCTCTCCCATAGCCTGCCTAAATGGCAGGTTCTTTATCTCTTTTCTCTCTCCCTCTCTCTTTTCCTTCTCTTACACATTGTGGGTTGCACTACATACACTTAGAGGCCATCATGTGCATTTTTGCTTGTATTTAATGCTCAGTTGTAGATTGGTATTAACCCTTTCAACATTTATTCACACATGTTCCCTTCTCTTTCTTACCTAACCTCTGACTCCCACGTTTGCAGTAATTTCCACTTTTTGATAAGCCCTCCTGATCCACGTTTCACCTGACACTGGATTTTGGTGTCATAATATGTATATATATAAATATATATATATATATGTCATGCAAATAAATGCAGTCATTCTATATCTCTCTTTCCTTCTGACTAATTTCACTCAACATGATTCTTTCCATGCCCATACATTTATAGGCAAATTTCATATCTTCATTTTTCCTAACAGCTGCATAGTATTCCATTGTGTAGATGTACAACAGTTTCTTTATTCAGTCATCAGTTCTCAGGCATACTGGTTGTTTCCAGATTCTGGCTATTGTGAATAGTGCTGCTATGAAAATAAAGCGCATGACCTCATAATATGTACATATATATTTATGCCATGCAACTAAAATAAATGCAGTCATTCTGTATCTGTCTCTCTCCTATTGGCTAATTTCGCTCAATATAATCTTCTCCATGTCCATCCATTTAGAGGCAAATTTTATAACTTCATTTTTCTAACAGCTGCATAGTATTCCATTGTGTAGATGTACCAAAGCTTCTTTATCCAGTCATCGATTTTATGGCACTCTGGTTGCTTCCAGATTCTGACTATTGTGAATAATGCTGCTATGAACATAAAAGTAGGGATGGTGTTTCCCGCTGCGTATTTTTGGTTTCCCAGAGTAGATTCCCAGGAGTGGTATGGCTGGGTTAAATTGGAGTTCAATTTCTAGTCTTTGGAGGAAAGTCCATATTGTTTTCCAGAAAGGTTGTACCAGCCGGCATTCCCACCAACAATGGATGAGTGTCCCCTTTTCCCACATCCACGCCAGCACTTGTTGTTCTTGCTCTTTTGAATATGTGCCAGTCTCTGTGGTGTAAAGTTGTATCTCATTGTTGTTTTGATTTGCATCTCTCTGATGATTAGTGAATGGAACAGGGTGCTAATAATTGTCGAGGGTACTAATGCCAACCTAGAACTGAGCATTAAATAGAGGCAAAAGGATACACATGGCAGCCTTTTAAAGTATGTTCTGTAATCCATAGTCTGGAAGGGAAGGAAAGAGAAAGAGAGAGAAAGGGAAAGAAATAAAGAACCTGCCATGGAGGTGGGCTGGGGAAGGGGGAGGGGAACCGGGGATGTTGGTGGTGGGAGATGGGCACTGGTGGAGGGACGGGGTGCTGGAACACTGTATGACCAAAACCCAAACATGAACTTTTTATTATTTTTTAAAATTTTTTTTTTATTTTTACCATTACAAAGATATACAATTAAAAAGTTCATATTTGGGTTTTGGTCATACCCAGTGTTACGCACCCATCCCTCACCAGTGCCCATCTCCCACCACCAACGCCCCCGGTTCCCTCCCTCCCCCAGCCCTCCTCCATGGCAGGTTCTTTATTTCTTTCCATTTCTCTCTTTATATTTTCCTTCCCCTCATACTATGGATTACAGAACATACATTAAAGGGTTGTCTACTCTGGGAAGCCAAAAATATGCAGCGGAAACACCAGCCCTACTTTTATGTTCATAGCAGCATTATTTACAATAGCCAGAATCTGGAAGCAACCAGAGTGCCGAAAATCGATGACTGGATAAAAAGCTCTGGTACAGCTACACAATGGAACACTATGCAGTTGTTAGGAAAAATGAAGTTATAAAATTTGCCTACAAATGAATGGACATGGATAAGATTACGTTGAGCGAAATTAGCCAGAAGGAGAGAGACAGATACAAAATGACTGCATTTATCTGTATAACATAAATATATAGGTACATATTATGATACCAATATCCAAGGTCAAGTGAAACATATATCAGGAGGTCTTGTCAAAGGTGGAAATCATCACAAACGTGTGGGAGTCAGAGGCTAGGTAAGACAAACATGAACTTTTTAATTGTATATCTTTTTTATTTGTATATCTCATGGTGGTATAACAAAATACTTTAAAAAAAGAAAATAAAAGCGCAGATCGTGTTTCCGCTGTGTGTTTTTGGCTTCCTAGGGTATATCCCCAGGAGTGGTATGGCTGGGTCAAAAGGGAGCTCAATTTCTAGTATTTGGAGGAATGTCCATATTTTTTTCCAGAAAGGTTGTACAAGTCGACATTCCCACCAACATAGACATTTTGTTTCATTCTGTTTTGTTGTTATTGTTGTTGTTCCCCCCCTCTATTTGCTAGAGTTGTATATGATATCTGTGAGGTCACTGATATGGTTTTCATTTTAATCCATTCTTCTGAATGGATGGGGCAGAGCTGTTCCTTGCTCTCCCTGTGCACAGTCGTTCATGAGGCAGTCGGGAGGCATGGCAGGTTCTAGCCCTGGCCCACCACCTCGGCAGAGCCTCACAACAAGCCAGACCACCACCCCTCACTCCACGGGCTCCGCCATTTTCCACATTTGGACTTCCCTCTCTTCACAACGCCACCCAGCAGACCAGCCCATCACGGCCCGCATCATCGACACCCACCATTCAGCAGCTTTTTTCCTCAATACGGTCCAGGTATGCTGGTCCAGAGTCTCAGACATGGGGGCAGAGCTGTTCCTTGCTCTCCCTGTGCACAGTCGTTCATGAGGCAGTCGGGAGGCATGGCGGGTTCTAGCCCTGGCCCACCACCTCGGCAGAGCCTCACAACAAGGCAGACCACCACCCTCACTCCACGGGCTCCGCCATTTTCCACATTTGGACTTCCCTCTCGTCACAACTCCACCCAGCAGACCAGCCCATCACAGCGCGCTGTGCAAGCGGCAGTGCGGTTCATTAATAAATGCTTTATTTGGAGGTGTTTAAAAGAGTTTGTCTCCCGCTCCGCAAGCCTGGCAAGCTTCTCGTGTTGTATTTGATATGCCAAATTCCAGTAACAATTACATTAGGTCATTCCCATGACCTAATATAATGATTTGAGTCTCTTTATGTTCCTGTAGCAAGCCGATGCCCCTGGCTCTACTGGCATGAGACAGGACATATGGAGATATTACTGGTGCCCGCTCTAGCAAATAGATGATCAACGGAAAGATCGTGATGCGTGATCGTGATCCATACTTCTGCTAGCATTTTCTATTGAATGATCTTATTTCTTATGATCTTATTTCTATTTGAATGACTTCTTTCACATTTTTTAGAAATCAAGGTTTAGTCAAGTTAATTAATGAAGACTCTATGGCCCCCTCCAGGGCTGGTGGCAATGCTACTGTTTCCTGATTGCTCCGTTGTGTCAGCTGTGTCTCAAGAATTCATTCTGGGACTCTTCCTCTGTTCAGTAGATTCTGAGCAATAGAACAGGGTCTTACAGATTAATTATGAAAAATAGCTACCTATCACCAAGATTTCTTAATTGAAAGCTAAAAATATTTTATAAGTTGTTTTAAAAGTCATAATCTATGGAAAGAATTTGATCACTGGATTTAGACAAATGTGGGTTTCAATTTCTTCTCTATATATTTTTATTCCTGCAAATCTAATAAAACGTTTTAAGAATCAACTTCTTCATAACTAAACTAATGGTAACAATTATGCCTTGATAAAAGTACCAAAAGTAATTTGGAGATAAGACCTCAAAATTGACTCACCACATGTTTATTCTATTCCACATGGTTTATAATTGGTATATAAAAAGGATCATGTACCCAAACCATTGCTTTATTGAGAATAGTATACATATGATTTATCAAACATAAGATGCCTAAAATTGAATGCTCATGACCATTTCACAAGAAGACAAAATTAGTTTTTTTAATGCCCTTTCACATAAATTTGGATTAATTATATATCCATTATCAATAAAATATGCTTCTTTCATTTAAAAATTAGTATACCATGGTGAGATATACAGTTACAAAAGTGTTCATAATTTGGGTTTCAGTCATACAATGTTCCAGCACCTTTCCCTTCACCAGGGCACATTTCCCACCTCCAATGTCCCCCTAATTCCCCTCTTCCCAACCTGCATCTATGGCAGGCAATTTTCACCTCTCTCTCTCTCTCTCTCTCTCTCTCTCTCTCTCTCTCTCTCTCTCTCTCTCCTTCTCTTACACATTATAGATTGCAATGCATACATTTAGACTTCTTACATTTTTGTTAGTAAGCAGTTGTCATTTGGGGCAAAATTTACAAATAAGTATATAAGTACATAGATACACAGATATGTATGTTTGCATGTGAAATTATATGTATATGACTTCTACATCTATTGCTTCTCTATATTAACAAATTTGTACCTCTGTAAGCTTCATAAAATTTAAGTTATTTTGCTTAAGTATCTTTAAAAATGAATATATATTTACCCCTAAAAATACAAAACCAATCACATTAAAAATAAGATTACTTAATTTTTTAAATAAAAGATTAATTATTTTCTAAATAATATTAATTTCAGTCATATTGGATTGTTAGTACATGGGAATACTGATTTATCACATACATTCAGTAATATTGGATAGAAATAATATATTGGAGGGGAGTCAAATTTAGTTTGAGTCCTTATTCTTTTTTATTGAACAAGTAGATGAATGTAAATATAAGTTCTTCATAATTGAGCAGGAGAGACAACACAGTGAAGAAGTCATTTGCCTTTCACAGAGCTGACCTTTTAATTATATCATTGTAAACTACACAATTACAAAGATGTTCATGTTTGTGTTTCAGTCATGCAGTGTTTCAGCACCAATCCCCACCAGAACCCATTTCCACCACCAATGAATCCTTATTCTTAAACTTGCTATCAATATCATCACCTAGAGAAAGTGTTATAAACCTTTAAGAGTTAATGTTTCTCATATGTAAAATGAAAATAATAGTATACCTATAAATAGAAGCATTGTGAAGATTAAATAAATCAATAAATTTAAAATATGTATACTGATAAAGAGAAATGCTCAGAAAGTTTTAGTTGTTCACATTTTCTGTAATGACAAAAAATCATAAATACACTGCTGATTTTCATGCTGTGCTTTAATAAAGTGATTCAGTAAGGAACTGTGGAGCTATATAAGGACATTTATCCTTATATTCAGTGATCTTAGAATACTGGAGTTTTAGGGGCCAGAGCAATAGCCCAGCAGGTAGGGCATTTGCCTTGCATGCGGCCGGCCCATGCCGGGTTCGATTCCAGGCATCTCATATGGTCCACCAAGCACCGCCAGGTGTAATTCCTGAGTGCAGAGCCAGGAGAAACCCCTGAGCATTGCCGGGTGTGACCCAAAAAGCAGAAAAAAAATACTGGGAGTTTTAAATCCCTTCTGTTTATCATTTTCCTATTATTTCCTTGCTGTTAGCTGAACAATTTTTGTGAATACCTGTGTGTTTGTCCATAGATTAGCTACTCTAATGATTAATGTACCATATTTAACATTTTGTTGAATAATAGAACATATTACAAAACTGCTTAAGTCTAAATCAATGACTAATTATGAACAAAATCCTAATCAGAACATTTTTATGCAAAAGTATGTTAGGACATGGAAATATTGATATATCACATACTTTCTATGCTTTAATACTGATTGTAGCAGAAATTTCTCTTAAATATAGGAGTAACACATTTCTTTGATAATTAAGTTATCATATCTTTAGCATGAAGTCTATACAAGTGCACATTCGATTGGAGGAAACAAAAAAGTCAACATAGATCATGCCCAAATTGTGCTTCAGTGTCCATGTAAATTGAGATATCTACTACATCTGTACCTCTATTTCTTTCAAAATATAATAGTGGTTTAAAATCTAATTATATTCTTTCCATTCATAATTTTCTATGAAATTCTATTCAAATATTTAGTGACTTGTAACTTTATATTTTAACCTGTGAGATATATCCACTTTGGTTTATAGCAAATCTATATGTTTTATTAAATCAGTAATAATCCTTGTAAAGCAAAATATTTCACTCCGTTTTTATTTTCTGTTTAAATTATTTTATTAAATACTAAGGCACTTAATTTACAT